>QAXK01002739.1:0-13871 GCA_004335735.1 Chlorella sp. KRBP | reverse complement strand
AGCCGACAAAGCACGCACGCACGCCACACAGTGCAGTCATTACGAGGCCGGCCTGGGAGCCCTGCCAGAGCGAGAACTTTTGACAGGCCGCACTAAGCTTCTAAGCAGAAGCGCGGTGTGCCTGAAGTGCCCATGGCGAGGCAAACCACGCCAAGCACAGCAAGAAGTGAGCGCCTCACTCACCTTCGTTCAGGTCCTTGTAGAGCTGGCTGCCCGTCACCACCACTACCTCCCAACTACTACCACTACCACCACCACCGCCACCTCCCCACCGGCCCCACTCCACCACACCATCACTCACCTTCGTTCAGGTCCTTGTAGGGCTGGCTGCCCGTCACCATCTCCCACAGAATGATGCCCAGCGAGTAGACGTCCGCAGCCTTGCCCACCACTCCGCTGAACACCTGCAGAGCACGCAGACGCACAGCACCCACACAATTTGCACAGTTGTAGCGTGAATGCACTGGCCGCTCATCAAACAAGCGCTCTGCTGCCTGCTGGCCGTGGCGTCGTCAAGGCAGCGCCGCAGGCGGCCGGACGATGCCCAGAGCCCTTCTTACCAGGGCCCAAGGGCTTACCTCTGGTGCAACCTGCCCCATGCTAGGGCTTACCTCGGGTGCGGCGTAGACCAGCGTGCCGCCCGCCTTGCTCACGCGCTGCGGGTTGCTGTTGTTCACCATGTGCGACAGGCCAAAGTCAATGACCTGTGGCAGCGCACGTCATGCAGGACGGGGCATACACGCGTGTGTGGGCATTCCCAACAAAGGTGGCCTCTTTGCTCATGTGTGGGCCTTTTCATCCCGAAACGGAGGTCGCCTTGTTGCTGGCGGGCGTATTGCTCACCTCCCTCCAAGCCCTCATGCGGAAGCCCTCCCTCCCAAGCCCTCACCTGGGCGTTGAAGCCCCGCACGTCCACGCGGCTGCCCTTGAGCAGCACGTTGCCAGGCTTGAGATCGCCGTGCACCACGCGCAGGTAGTGCAGGTGTTCCAAGCCCTGCACGCATGAGGGCAAAGCGGCCGCGAATCAGCCATCTCACGACCGCAGCAAAGGTATGGCCCGTGTGCACCACGCCCAACCAGCACCACCGCCGCAACCAGTTGGGCACACAGCATCGTGGGCACACACCATCGCGGGCACACACCACCATCTCCACACACCTGTGCAATCTCCTTTGCCGTCCGCAGCAGCGCCCTGTACCTCACGCGAGGTCGTGCAGGTACCCACGCACCCACACCCACACCCACCACCATCACCACGCACCTGTGCAATCTCCTTTGCCGTACGCAGCAGCGCCCTGTACCTCACGCGCGCCTCCCTGTCGCTGCCGCTGGCGCTGAAGGGGCGGAACATGCCCTTGACGATAGGCCGCACCAGTGAGCCGTAGTCGCAGAAGTCCATGATGATGACTGCACAACGCCACACAACACCACACGATCAGACATGTGACGCCGGGCAAGCACCAGTAAGCCGTGGTCGCAGAAATCCATGATGATGACTGCGCGACCGCAAGCACAACACGACGCAGGCAGTTGGCACGCTGGCCGTCACCACACACCGGCCCGCTTGTCAGTTCCGTTGCGACGGCTGCAGCAACGGCGGTGCTGACACGGCTGCGCCCCACGTCTCCCAGCCTCGAGCCCAAAACTTCCGTCTGCCAGACCATCCCAAAGCCCAGATATCTGCCAGCCTCACCATCCCAAAGCCCAAACATCCGCCAGCCAGACCATCAACCAAAACTCACGCACCCGTAAGGTAGTCGTTCGCCTTGGCACCCGTGGTGAAGAGAATGTCCTTCCACTTGGCCGCCGCCTCTGGCAAGGTCTTGCCGCGCACAATCATGTCGGGCACGGGCGACGGCAGGCCAAAGCCATCCCCCGACACAAACTCCTGCATGCACGCCCAGCACCAGCATCATCATGAGGGCGTGGTGTTCAAGACAGGCACCGTCGTGCTGCAGGCAGGCCTCGCCAGGCGAAGTCCACGCCAGTGCGCATTTGGGGCAAGCATGCGAGCTCGGAGGCGCGCGTCAGCGTCAGTATTTTTGGCACGGGCGTGTCGCTGCATGAAGCAATCAGGCCGAAGCCGCCTTCAGTCACAGCTGCCCATGCTGCAGGCGCCCCTGCTCTTCTGACCTGGGAGGCGTACGAGGTGGTGTTGCCGTTGCCGCTCATGTGCAGCCCAGAGTTGGTCTGCGAGCAGTACACGCACAGCGCAGCGCGCAGGCTGCATCAAGCCGCACGCAGAAGCGTGGTTGCAGGCTGCATCAAGCCGCACGCAGGAGCGTGGTTGCAGGCTGCATCAATCCGCACGCAGGAGTGCAGCGCGCAGGCTGCATCAATCCACACGCAGGAGCGTGGCTGATCGCAAAGCCTACGGCTGCTGCAGCTGGCCGAGGAGTACATGCAGCCCCACAAAAAAGGGCCGAACAGCAGGGCGACTCATGCAGCAGTGGCATCTCCACCTAGTGCTGCCCTTTCTTCCATCATGATCATTGCATGGCGTTCACGGCAGTTGCCGCGGTGCTGCAGGACAGGGGGATTCACGCGCCAATGCTGTTAGAAAGTCTTCCCTGTTGTCCTTCCCCCAAGGACTCACCTGGCCTGGCGGCGTGGTGGCGGAGAGGATCGAGTGCACAAACTCCTCGGACAGCTGGGCGCACCGCGTCTCGTACGTCTGCACGATGTTGGGGTGGCACCTGCAGGCACGCGGCAGCAGCAGCAGTGCGATGCACATCTCCACGCCACGCCTTGGCGTGTTGCACGACCTGGCCCACCAAACGTTCACCAAAGCCCGCCTTGCCTGCCCACCCACACCCCCACTCACAGCTCCTTGCACAGTAGGGCCTCCTTGTACGAGCTGCTCTTGAACAGCTCAGGCGAGTGAGAGGGCACCAGCTTGACCGCCACGGTGGCCGACCGCCAAGACACCTTGAACACCTGTGGAGCACAAGGGGAGGTGAGAGGTGGTGAATGAGAGTGCACCAGCTTGACCGCCACGGTGGCCGACCGCCAAGACACCTTGAACACCTTGAACACCTGTGGAGCGCAACGGGAGGTGAGAGGTGGTGAGTGACAGGGCACCAGCTTGACCGCCACGGTGGCCGACCGCCAAGACACCTTGAACACCTGTGAAACACGCGCCCGCCGCCCACAAGGCCGTGGCCGTTCCAGAGTCACCCCATCTGCCTCTTGACACCTGCTGCACTTGCAGCCTTGGCCGCCTGCCTGCTGGAATGGCTGCACATCAAGCCTTTGACCGCCAGCCTGCCAGGAATGGCTGCACACCAGAAGTGAACTAAATGCCTCACACGCAACCGGCGTGCCGTCCGCACCTTGCCGTATCCTCCAGCTCCGATGTACTTTAGGTCGTGCAAGTCGTTGAGCAGCTCCTCCGGCCGCATGAGGCTGAAGAGCATCTTGGCCTTGTCCCACGTGCCCATTCCTGTGCGGCATCAGCAGCACAGCAGGAGCAGCAGGCGTGCAGGCGTCATGGTGCTGCAGCCGTGGCACAGAGCATCGCCGCTGGCAGGCCCCGCCAGGCAGTGTGGCCCGCTTTGTGCGCCCCTTTTGTTGTTGCTCACCTGGTGGCAAGCTGGCCGACGTGCCGCTGGTGGTGGTGGACGAGGTGGTGGCGGCGGTGGGCGGGCCAGCCATGCTGTCCATCTGCTGCTGCGTGCCTGTGGCGGCGCCCTCGTGGCTGCCGTCTGAGCCATCTTCTGGTGGCGCGTCGGGTGTGGGCGTCTGTTGCGGTGGTGCGGCTGCGGGCGCGCTCAAGGGTGGTGGTGGTGGCTGTTCCGCTTCAGGCGCTGGAGTTGCTGGTGCTGGTGCCGATGCTGGTGGCGCTGCTGGAGAGCTTGGCGTGGACTGCGCGCCCTGCGGTGCTGGGTCAGGGGTCCCGTTCGCACGGGGTTCTTCGGGTGTGGCATCGTGCTGCTCGGCTATCACTGGCAGTCCCGATGGCGTCGCTGCTGCTGTTGCGGCTGGCACTGGAGCCTCGGGGACCGGGGGTGCGACGAGCAGATTGTCAGCACCCTTGACGACGCCTGCCTCCACCGCGGAGGCCACGGCCTTGGCGTCATCGGAGGCAGCTGCAGGCGATGGCACCGATCCCGCCTCCTGCTTGGCTGGAACCACGCGTGGCGCTGCTGGTGCTGCTGGAGGGTCGTCTCTCGTGGTCGTGGTCTGCACGCGCTGCTGCTGCTCGGGCGCGTCCGGCTTGCTGCTAGCGCAGCCCATGGTGGCAGCTAATCAGCAGCGGGAGCCGATTCCCCTGCTGCGGTGGAGTGCCTGCTGGACGAGTGCCTCCTCGCCGCTTCGCCGCTTCCGCTGCAGCTGCAGAAGAGAGCAATCGACGAAAAGCAGTGCTGCACGACTGTTGGTCTCGTTTGCTGCTGGTCTTCGATCGCAGGGTCGTAGTGCACGGCATGCAGTCCACTCGCAGGCGGGCACGCGAAGCTCGCACAGGCGGAGAAATTGTTGCAGCAGTGTGTATCAGCATCAATCGGCCTCTTGGTCATCTTCACACAGCCCCCCCACCACTTCCCACGGGCCGATCCCGCGCCCGCGTACCTCGACCGCGTACATCGAATCGCAAACCTCCCCAGATCCTCAAGCCTTGCCCCCCTCAGACGCCAGGACGGCCATCGCCCTGCCGTGCGCCCCGCTGCCACGACTCGCCATCTCCCAAGCCTCCTCATCCGCGTACACAATCGGCACCGCTGTCGCCGCCCCCACGTTGAGCACCCGCGCAGGCGCCGTCATTCTGCGGTCACCACCTCCCGCCACCACCTCCACCGCACCGGCAGTGCTCACCACGGCGCGCGGCGGTGGAGCACGCACGGGGCTGCTGCCGACGTCCTCACCCGCCGCAGCACCAGACGCCCGCCAAGCGTGGCCCGCACCGCTGCCCGCGCGCGGGGACATCAGAGGCATGGACATGAGCGTGATGTCCGACGCAGTGGTCGTCGTCCCGCCGCCCCCGCCGCCGCTGCTGCTGTTCACGCTCGCCCCACCACCCACGCGGAAATGCCCCGAACCACCGCCGCCGCCATACCCTCCGGCACTGCTGGGCAAGCTGCTGCCGCCAAGGCTCACCGCCCCGCCTCCTCCGCTGCCCCGAGTGGCCCTTTGAGCAGCTCCAAGGCTAGCGCTGCCACTGCCGTAGGCACCTCCAAAGCTGCTGCCGCCTGTGAGCCGGACGGTCTCGAACGAACGCTCCAACGCCATGGCGCTGGACGCCCCGCCCAGGCTGCTCAGCACTGCGCTCTCCAGGCTCACCCGCCCGCCCCCACGCTGCTGAGTCCCACTGGGCCGCGCGCTCCTGGCGCCGTCACCCACACCACTACCGCCGCCCACGCTGCCAAGCCCCAAGTGCCGCTCCAGCACCTCCAGCCCCGCATGCACCTCCCACTCGTCCTGCGCCGCTGCTGCTGCTGCTGCTGCGCCGCTGGGCAGCAGGGCTGCCGGCAGGCCGCTCACCACCTCGCCGTCCGTGGTGCTCGCGCCCGAAGCCATGGAGGACGATAGGCGCTGCGCGCGGGGTGCAGGTGCAGGCGGGGCGTCGCCCGCGAAGTGCTGGTGGTGCGGCGACACGTCGTCGTGGTCGTTCTCGTCGTCTTGATCGCCTTCCTCGTCGCCCTCTGGGATGGCCGCCTGAGGACCGCCGAGCAGGTGCGCAAGGCTGCGGCTGGTCATGCGCCCGGGGCCGGCAGGTGAGCGGGTGGCCAACCCAGGCAGCCGCGCCAGCTGCACCTGCGCACAGGTAGAGCGCACAGGTAGAGCGCACAGGTAGGTAGCCACACGAACGAGCTTTCGTGGCCTGGACCGCAAGCGCCGGCTGGTTCGCGCAAGGTCAAAGGCAGGTGCGGGCGCCAAACAGCCCGCACCTGGTCCTCGTCGGCGCCAGGGTTCGCCGCCCAATGCGGCGGCTCGTCGTCCGCGAGGTGCGGGTGCGCGCGCAGCTCCATCAGACGCTCCAGGTGCGCCCTCGCCATGCGGTCGGTGGTGTCCCACGCGCCGTGGTGGCGGGCGGAGGCTTCGGACGCCAGCTCCTCAAGCTGCGCGCGTCGCAACGGCGTCGGAGCGGCAGGGTTGTGCAGGAGCGTCAGCGGATCGAAAGGTAAGCCGCTGAGGCGCACGAACAGCAGGTAGGGGATGAGCCGCAAGAGCGCAAGGCAAGGTCAAGACCGCAAGGACGGGTCGCACCTGTCGCCTCAAGGTCTGCGCCTCAAGGCTGTCGGCCAGCTGCTCCTCCCTGGTCGCGGAAAGATCCGCCCTCAGGCCCGCCACGGCGTTCTTGAGGACCTGCGTGAGGCACGTGAGGCACGGCAATGATAAGGTTGACGCTAGAGGTGGGGAGGGTGGTTGGGTTGCGGTCTCTGTGACCGAGGCAGGTGCATGCTGCATCGCCCCACGGGGTGCAAGCGGGGCACGCAAGCGCACCTCAATCTGCCCCTGCAGCACCGTGGCCTGCAGCCTCAAGCGGCGGCTGGCGTCGCGCTCCATGGAGAGCTCATCAGCGGACGCGGCGTGCTGCGCGCGCACCGCCCTCGACTCCTCCGCCGCCTCCTGCGCAAATCAAAGGCGCCGCGCACGCACATGGTGAGCAGCTACAAAGTGTTTTGTGTGCGCAGGTTGCATCATGGAGCGGACAGCCGCAGCTGCCGGACTGGCTCAGCCGTCTGCTAGCATGGGCAATCACGCCCCACGACAAATGACTAAAACGTTGACTCACCATGAGTCGCGCCTCGGAGGCGGCCAGGCGGCGCTGCAGCTCCAGCATCTGCGTCTCAATCTGCTGGGCCCTGCGAAGTGGACAACGAGGGGCAACGGGCAACGTTGCACTGTACGGCTCGTAGCTGTGCGATTCTACGTCAGTCTGCCTGTGCGTTGTAGAGGCAGGATTGCAGGCTCGTGCCACTTGTCCGTGTTATACACGCCAGATGAGCTCAGCACGCACCTGTGCGTGGTCTCTGCCAGCTCGTTGGCCCGCTGCGCCTGCTGCCGCGCCACCTGCTGCTTGAAGTTGGCCAGGTCGGCGCGCGCCACCTCCAGTGCGCCCTGCAGAGCCTGTCGCTCGCCACGCTCGTGCGCCAACGCCTGGATGCACGATGAGATGAAGCAAGCGCTAGGTTAGGCTCAGACGCTTGCAGCGCCAGCGGCTTTAGAGCATGTTGTGAGCGCTGTGCAGTTGTCACAACGGTGCTGAGCTGTCTGGCTGGCTGACACCAAGGTGAGTTGGCATGAGCGCTGCAAGGAGCACGCACCTTGCGCCACTGGTTGGCCAGCGTAATAGGCACGAATCCGTCGTCGGGGGAGGGCGCGGCGGACACCACCGCTACGGCCTGCGCCCTGTGTTGCTGCAGCTCGGCCTGGAGCTTGGAGGCCGACATCGCCTGCTGGCACGTGGGTGGGTGTTTACAGTCAGGCCAGGGTTATCAGGGTCCTTCCAGCTGGGACGGAGTGGGAGAGGAGCTCTTGAACACCCCGAGTTCAGCTGTGAGCGAGCGCGCACCTCTTGGCGGACGAGTTGCAGGTCCGCGGACAGGCGCTGCGCATCCACCCTCGCCTCGTCCAGCTGCTCCGTCAGGGTATCGACCGCCTCCTGCAGCCGGGCCGACGCGTCGCGCTCGACCTCGAGCTCCTACGCAGCACACGTCGGCAAGGTGGCGAGCCCACCTGAGCGTGGGCTAGAGCAACGAGCAACGAGCCCTCGGAGCCACGTTCGCGCGACCATGAAGCGGAGAAGCCCGAGCGAGAGCGCAAGGTGCGAGGCAAACGGCGCACCTGCTTGGCGCCAGCTGCAGCGTGCTTCGCCTGATCCAGCGCCCTGCGGTTCTTCTCCAGCTCGACGCGCGTGCTGCTCAGCTCCTCGCTGGTGGTCGCAAGCAGCAGGGCCGCCGCGCTGCCGGCGTGTGCGTCGCCGGGCTGCGCCGATGAGGCGAGGGATGCGGTGGCTGCGGAGGCGAGGGCGTTGCGCAGCTCGTGCACCAGCATCTCCAGCTCCCTGCACGCGCGGGCATCGCAGTGAGCGACCACAGCTCGTTGCAAAGCGTGGTGCGGAGAGCCTGGAGAGCAGCATGCGCTTGAGTTTAACTCACTTGATACGGCGCTGGTACGCGGAGGCGTCCTGCAGGTTATGCACCGCAGCCGCCGCAGCATACGCAAGCCCTCCGCCCGCGCTGGCGCTGTACGCGCCCGGTGCCACGCCAAGCATCGCCGACCGGTCTGCGGCCGCGCCTCCCACGTGGTCCACCGCGCTGGTCTTGCGCCGCGAGGCCGTCAACGGCGCAAAGGAGGGGATCGACTGCGCGACGCTGTGCGTCCGGCCGCCGGTCGACTGGCGCTGGTCCGTGAGGGCCTGCTGCGCCTGGGATGCGGTCGGCGTCGATGCGGCGCTGCTGTTGGCGCTGCCGAGCATGTCACGGACCTGCCTCTCCTTCTCTGCGGGGCGCAAGCGAAGCAGGGGGGCGAGTAAGGGGAATGGCATCGTGACCGATTTGCTGTTTGCCTCGACCGACGTAAGAACACACGGACGGAGGCGCACCTGCCAGCTGCGACAGCACGTGCGCCAGCTGGTCGTCGCGCTGCGACAGCGCCGAGCGCGTCGCGTTGAGCGCCGAGCGCAGCGTGGCCGACTCCTCCGACGCCAGTCCAGAGGCCGCCGCGTCCACGTCTGCACAGCGCAACCACCCGTGTGCGCACATTACAGTATGCATCTGCTTGGCCAGCCGTGACTGCACCACGTGGCGGGGCCTGCAGTGCCATCCTCTTTGCTGCGGCACATGGCAAAGATGCTCACCGACAGTTGACGCGCGGCGGGAGGCGGCGCCGTCGCCAATGGCGTTGCGCTGCAGGGTGGCCTGCGTGCGTAACAACGGCGAGGCGAGTGGCAAGCTCCTAGTGCCAAATAAGGACCACCCTCACTGCTCGCCCTAGCACCTGCACCAAAGATCGTCTAGCTGGTGCTCAGGGGCAGAGGCAGCTTTGTACGTGTGCTCACCTGCACCTCCTTCAGGCGCCTGTCCCGCTCCTGCAGGGCGTGCTGCGCGTCGGTCAGCTCGGCGTGCAGGCGTGCCTGGTTCTCCTGCGATTGTGCCGTCAGTGCGCCAGTGCGATCCGAGCCTGATCCGCAGTCAAAGCCATCCGCGCTCATCGTGCTGCTGTCGACCCATCAGGACAGGGTGATGTCAGGTCACGTGTCAACCTGCAAAAAGCGGGTGCTCACCAACGCCTGTTGGGCCTGCTGCCTCAGCAGCTGCACCTCCTGGTTGTACGTGCGGCCAGCCTCCGCCTCCCGGTGCGACTGGATGTCACGCTGCACGTGCACCACAACCAACAACGCCAGAGCACACATTACTCCTCTGCCACTGCTGGCCATGGTGCGCTGCTGTGATGCGTTGTTGATGAGCCCCAACCTAGCCAGCGTTTCAATTGCCATGTCGCTGTTGGTCTACCACGAAGCCCTAGCCCCGCCCCGTGCTCACCGTGATCTTGGCGAGGCGTGCGTACAGCTCCCTGACCAGCCCCGACGTCACCACGTCCACGCCGGCGTCGCGCGCGCCGTACCTGCGCAAGGCAAAGCGTGCACAGCACAAGCATCTCGCCACGTGACATTGCGGCATCATTCTGGACCTGTTGCACTCTGCACTCTGCATCGAGGGCGGCAGCAAAGCAGGGCAAGCAGGCTGTGCGTTAGAGGTCCTGAGCTTGCTTCTATGGCTGGCGTCCTCATGGTGCCTCACCTCAAGCTGGCGGGCAGGCTCTTCATGACGGACTGCAGGTCTGCCTCCAGCGCCGACACGTCATTCATGATCGTGGACGCCGAGGTGGCAGTCACTTGACGCGAGAGGACTGCGAGGTGCGCGGTTGTTGCGGCACGAGCACGGTTGGGTGCCTGCGAAAGGCGCCAGTCACACCAGCGGCAGCAGCACAGGAACGCACCTGAGGCGTTGGAGGCGGAGGAGAGCACAGACGACGCGGCCGAGGCCTTGGACGCGGCCTGGGAGAAGGAGAACGCCGCCGCGCCGCCGTCGCCGACCCCTGCGATGGTTGCGATCGGAGCAAGCAGCAGCAGGGCGCGCCGTGAGTATACCGCGGCAGTCTTCTGCGGGCCTGCACGGCGCGGTTCGCAACTCACCGCCGGCTGCGGCAGCGCCGCCTCCGCTGGTGTTGTCGCGAGTGCCGGTGGAGACGAGGGAAGATCGCGGAGTGCTGGAGGCTGTGCCGGTGCTGCCCTGCTGCGCGGTGCTGCGAGCCAGGAGGGCCGTCAGACGATCGGGCGACTGGACCTGCGCGGCGGATTGGGAGCGCCAACGTGTCTCACGGTAAGAGCTCTTATGTCGGCCAGTCGACAGGGACCCGAGGTGACCCCGCAAGGCCAGCCCTGCGCACTGAACGAATCACACACCTGGGAGCGGGAGCGCAGGCGGGCCGGGTTCGACTGGTTGAGCGACGAGCGCGCCTGCGGTGGTGTACGCAGGACACACGCAGGCACTCGGCTCCCTGCATCCCAGTTTCCTCCGGATGAATCGCTGCACCAGGCTGACCCGCTGCGCAGGGGCACACTCCAGACCATCACCTCACCTGCTCGCCCTCCACATCACCCTCCTGCGCCTCGCTGCTGCCGCCAAAACCAAACAGCGCCGCCGCCGGCGGGGTGCGGGGCGAGGCAGGGGCAGCGCCGGCCGACGGGTGGCGTGGCGGCGTGCCCAGGCCGGCCGGCAGCGACGACGGAGACGCGGCGCTTGCGTTGCGGGCGGCGGGGCCGGGCGTTTGGGGGTTGGTCGGCGAGGCGATGGAGAGGGATGAGGCGGTGCGGGCACGGGGCGGAGTGGTGGTGACGGCAGGATTGCCGAGCAGGCCTGCTGCTGGTGGCATGGAGAGGTGCAGCGAGGAGCTGGTGGTCTTGCTGTTGGTGGTGTTTACAGTGGAGGTGGAGGAGCCTTGAGGCTCGGTGCTGATCTGCCACCTGCAGGCGTGCAGCGGACGCACAAACACATTTGCAGGGCGGTCACGCTTTGCAGTTGTTGCGCTAAGGATATCGCTGTGGGGGACGGGCCCGCATCGTGCCCATCATTTCTCTTGCTTCAGCCGTCGGGTGTCCCGACGGCTGAAGCAAGACTGACGGTGACTTAAAGCCAGCCAGCTGGCGAAGAAAGCTGCCCTCACCGCCCGCAGAGCCCTGCCACTCACCTGGGGTAGTGGTTGGTGCTCTCGTCCACGCTGTGCCGCGGCAGCATGAGCGTGATGCCGTCATACGACCCCTCCACCTTGCTGCGGCTGGATGCCAGGGAGCCCGATGACGTGGCGGCGTCCTTCTTGCTGCCGCCGCTCTCCGCCGCCGCCTGCCTCGCCACGTCACCACCGATGGGGGCGGTGAAGCTGATGGGGAGCGGGTGGAGGGCGTCGCTGCTGCCGCCGGGAGTGGAGGGCGTCACGGCGGGAAGGTCGATGAGGTGGTCCTGAGCCTGCGGTATGGTCAATAGTCGCAAGGCATCGTGTACCAGTATGAATAAGGTGTTTGTGGCGTGTAGCTGCTGCTGTGCTGCGCCTTGAAAGGGCAAGCTTGCAGCGCGCGTACCTCGTGCGTGGACGTCACGGCGCCTGCCGCCAGCGGCGGCTCAAGGCGGCCCCATCCGTCCATCTGTCAGTCGTGCAGTGGCGCCTGCAAATGCATGTGCAAGGAAGCGTGCGTGATGGCGTGGCCGCTGGTCTCCCAGATGGCGGGCGATGTGTCGCATCGACTTCCGCGCGCGCGGAATGTCGAGGCGCGACTCGGATGGGCAGGCATTGCTGGAGCGTGCGTGCATCTGCGCCCATATGGCCTCGCTGCAGGTTGCGCTGTGCTCTTTGCGCGCTCGTCGCGGCGCCGTTCTGCGCGCCAGCCGCTCGAGGGCTCGCGCACCCGGCTGCGAGTCGAGGGCCCCCACCTGAAGGCTGGCTCAGGAAGTGCTTGCTGGTCGCGAGTTGTCACGCTGCGAGCTGCAGTCGCTGGTGTGGACCCGTGAAGCGAGCGCAGTCCGTACGCGTGATGATTAGCCCAGGAGCCCAGCAGCAGGGACAAAAGGAGGAAGGGGATTCCAGGGCTGCGCTGATTCTCATGGAGCTCTTGGGAGCTCCTGGCTTCCTCGCTCGCGATGAACGGGCGCTCGCCAGGTGCGCCCTTGGTGGCAGCGAGAAGGAAGAGAGCGCGTGCGGTGCTGTCAGTCTGCTGCACACGTATGGATCGTGCTTGTTGGTGTCGTGTGGCTTGCTCGTGTGGCTCCTTTCTCTTTCGCGCATTAGGGTACCATGCCATCAGCGCAGGAGCAGGAGCGGGACGCAGCGATAGGGACAGCGAGCGTGTAAGCGGCCACCTACATCAGCATACACAAGCATCTATCGGCGTCCTCGTCGCGCGCGATGGTACATGATGTGGAGGCGCGCCTGATGACGCCCATTCGCGGCGCTGGTGGGAGCAGGTGCTGAGGCTTCAGGGCTGATGGCAGTGGCTGCAACAGAGGGGCCAGTGTGCGAGCGCCTGGGCAGCTCTTCCGCGCCGGCCTCCGTTGCGCGCTCGTGAAGGTGTGCAGGCCGCAGCAGCATGCACTGGCTTCCCATCATTGCGCTGCAGCCGCTCCTCAAAGCGCGATGGCAACGTGTGCATGCGTGACAGGAGAGGCGACGCGCCGCATCCCGCATCCCGCGGGTGCCGCCGGGACAGCCACAATGGCGGGAGACTGGGTGGGCCTCAGGCGGCCGCGCCTGCTCGGCAGCAGGGCGGTGTTCAACTGTGAGGCTTCAGTCTCAGCGCTGCAGCGTGCTTGCATGCGAATGCGGTGTGCATCTGGAGCAGGCCACCCACACCTCACCATCATGCGTGTGCGTGCGTGCGTGCGTGCGTGCATGCGTGCGTGCGTGCGTGCGTGCGTGCGTGTGCAGACTGCGCGTACCTTGGTCTGACCCTCTTCATATGCGCCATGGTCTTTTACTTCCACCTCTCCAAGCTCGACGTGAGCTCAGTGGCTTCGTCGGTGGCCATGCACTGCCGGGTCTCGTTCAGGGCTTAGGGCCAATGGGGCGCCAGGTGCAGCTGCTGATCCGTGCTGCCTTGGTTGCCGCGGCTGGGCCGCCCCGTTTGTAAGCGTGCACACACGCTGTGGCCGCTACGTTGCTTCTCCTGCTGCTGCTCCTCCTCCAAAACATCGTGTCGTGTAGGTGCACACGTTCATGTACACGTTCTGGCTGTCCATCGTGTTCCTGGCCGCCAACACATCAGTGGTCTTGGTGGAGCTAATTGCACCACAGATAGAGGTGCGGGTGCGGGTGGGGGGAGCAGGTAAAGCTGCACCACAAGCAAGAGATGCGAGCGGGGTGTGCTTTAGCTGCCTCCTGCCATTCGCTGGCCACCAGTGCCGGCGTCTAGCTCTCTACCACCACTAGTTAATTACAATTGACACCGTCCACCGCTCAACTGCACACCTTCCACAACCGCCCAACCGCCACAATCGCCGCAGGTGCGGTACTTCACGGCCATGATGCCCATCCCCAACAACCACACACAGGTGAGCCCGGGCTTGCACGAATGTTTGACACTTTGCTGCGTGGTGTGTGGGACAGAGGGTTGGCAGCACCAACGTGTTAGGTTAGGGTTCTGCTTTGCCAAAATACAGGCACGGGTGCCTGAGTCACCAGCCAGCACCAGCCAGCACCAGCCAGCACCAGCCACATTAGACGCACGGCAAGCGCCGTATGCTGCGCCACTCATGCTTACTCATGCGTGCTGCATGAGTACAGTACAAGCTGTTCCTTTATTTTGGCATCGTCTGGCTCTTCTTCAACCTGACCTTCAAGTGGGACGACATTGTGGAGGATCATGAGGACGACCACAA
>QAXK01002736.1:0-32533 GCA_004335735.1 Chlorella sp. KRBP | reverse complement strand
GCTACAGGTGTGTGTGTGTGTGTGTGTGTCGAGCTTAACACCTGGCGCGGCCATCTCTGGCAAGCAGATGAATGTGTGCGTGTAGCTTGCATGACGGGGCTGCAGGTCGCAGCGCTAAGGCACCAGAGATCAGCAGCGAGGACAGATTGCTGTGCGCTGCCACGACTAGTGCGCTGCCACGACCATTGGAAGAATCAACGGTCTGGTCGCGCCTTGTGCAGGGGCGGCTGGGCGACCTGACGTGGGCCATTGTGCGTGACAAGGTGGACGCCGTCATCACCGTCACGGAGCACGAGATCGTCGCCGCCATGCAACAGGCAAGGGATGCCTGAGCTCACCTCGACGTCCATTCGCCGTCAATTCCAATATGTGTGTGTGTAGCTTGCAAACGGGGCGGCAAACGGGGCAAGCCACAGCGCCAAGACACATGGGCCGGCTCCTCCCCCTAACTTTACACCGCAGGTGTTCGAGGTGCTCAAGGTCGTGGTGGAGCCCAGTGGCGCCGTGGGGCTGGCCGCCGCGCTGTCCCCACAGTGGCGGCAGTCGCAGGCGGGCCTGGCCGGCTGCGCCAGGGTGGGCGTGGTGCTGTGCGGCGGCAACGTGGACCTGGCCGGGCTGTGGGAGCACTGGGCAGGGCGCGTGGCGGGGGCGGCGGCGGTGTCTGCGATGACTGCGCTTTGATCCGCTGATCTGCGCCGTGCTCGTGCAACAAGGAGCGCGTGACCGCGGGCCCGTGTGCTCTGGCTGCTCAGGACAGCCAAGCAGCGACATACCGACTCCACGCTCTGTCCCTGTGCGCGCGGGCGGCGGTGGTGGCACACAGGGTGAGCATGTATGCGCGCAGGCCAGGCTGTGTCCCACCACCTGCATGCGTGCTAGGCGGCCAGGCAGCTTATCGAATGCTGAAAGGTTCTCTGTTCTACAGTTGGAGCTTTGGTGTGCTCGCCCTTGGACTAAAAAACCCGAATCGCCCCGCCGCCTCGCAGCTGCTCTAAAGCTCAAAGGATTGGCGCCACCGCGCTATCCAAGAGCATGCTGTAAGCCACGCGACAGCAGCTTGACTGCGGCCTCTCGCGCAGTGTGGGGCACTTCGCGCAGTGTGGGGCCAACGCGTGGCAGCGGCATCCTCACGCGCGCGCGCCGCCGTCAGCGAGGAGGAGACCTGAGCAGGAGATAGGTACTGCTATCGCGTGCGCCTCAGCGTGCGGCGCGTTCCTGCGAGAAGTAAGGTACGGCAATCCACCGAGCGCTCAAGAGAAGCAGCACTCAGCGCCTGCTGCTTGCTAGAGGGTTCAACTGCATTCCCCTTCGCGCTCTTGCACCTCTGCTTCTCTCTTCGAGTGCACGCCCACCTCGCCCGCGGGTCGGTGCAATTGCGCAGAGCTCGAATCGACGACGAGAGCAGTGGCTGTGGGAGCGCCAATCACACAGCAATGCCTTCCGGATCACACGCGCGAGGTGCGTGAGGAGGAGCCCAGCGTGAGGGAGCTGGAGGATGTGTGTGCGCGCGCGCATCAGCTCTATCCAGCGGGCTCTTACAACGTGGGCAGTCAAATGCATACTCTTCATCAATCCTTTCCGCTGCAGGGGCCGCCGTCGTCGAGGGAACGCACTCCCACGCCTCCTCCAGCAGCGGGACGCTCCATCCGTCGAGGCAGCGCATGCATTCGCCGCCTGGCTCCAGGCCCAGCAGCAGCTACGCGCTCGCCCACGCCGCTCACCGCGCTCGCACTCCGCCGCCGCCGACTGGTGCGGCGCGGCCGGCAGAGCCGGCGGCGTCTCCGGCCAGTCGCCGCAGGCGCAGCAAGAGCAGCAGGTGCGTGGTGGTGTGCCCCTCACTGCAGCTTGGGGAGCACCTGCCTGGACACGTTTCTCAGGTTCTCAAGCGAACCCGCTGCATGTGCGTCTGCACGCAGGAGGAAGAAGAAGGGCTCCTCCCAGCCCAGCAGCCCACGCACGCCACCACCGCCGCCAGCCCCCCGCCAGGACAGCAGCGTGGCCAGCGCCATGCACGCGGCCATGGAGGTGCTGCAGCGCCAGCCGCCCTCACCCGCCAGCAGCAGAGGCCGCCGGCGCCGCAGCAGCAAGATCATGCCAAGTGTCCTGGACGCACTCTCCGGCCACCGGCTGCTTAGCAGCCCTGCGGCTGATCACATGAATCACATGCACCAAGACGGCCCACGGCGACAAGGCAGCAGCCGCAGCACCAGTCCCGCTGCGTTCAGGCCCGGCCATGGCGTGCACATGGAGCAGGAGCCGCAGCAGCCGCCGGATGCCCAGCTGCTGCCGTCAACCAGTGGGCGCTCCATCTATGGCGAGCTCAAGGAAGGAGAAGGAGGCGCGTCGCTGGCGGCTGCACACATGCAGCACGTTGCAGGTGCGCCTGCTGGTGCTGCGGTTGCTTGGGGAAGGCGACTCAGTGCAGGTGCTGGCTTACCCTGGCTGCACTCAAACACCTCTGCATGCACGACATTGTGGCACACTGCTGCGCAGGCACTCCAGCGCAGCTCTTCACAGACCTGGAGCACCCAGGCCACCCCACGCCTCCTCCCACCTCTGCCATCTCCCCAGCTCACGCGCCGCACCTCCTTGCCGACCTCAACGCCTGGGCGGCACTGGGGAGCGCACAGCAGCCCCAGGCTGCCTCATGCGCTTCAGCAGGCGTGACTTCGGAAGCAAGCAGCCCCCCCAAATGCTCCGCCCAGCAGCTGCAGTCAGCGGTCGCCGCCGCCACGGCCCTGCTTAGCACAGGGATGCTGCCCGTCACCTTCCTCCCTGCCTCCAACGCAGACATGGCGCCTATGGGCGACAATGCTGCGGAGCTGCAGGGTGACAGCCACCAGGGTCCTGCAGCAGAGGAGGGCACAGCGGCCGCACAAGTGATGGCTTCAACTTGCGCCCCTAGCGTGCTAGCAGCGCGATGCAGCCACGGAGACGCAGTCTTCGCCACGCCATCGGTCCCAGCAGCCTCTACACCAGGCACGCCACCCGACACGGGCTTGAATGCTGCAATCTTCTTAGGCGCTGATGCTGGCGCTGCCCACGCACTGCTTCCTCAAGCTGCAGACACAATCACCAACAGCAGCAGCGGCGGCGGCGGCGGCGGCAGCGACCTGCTGACCAGCATGCAGCGTGCTCAGCACGCAAAGCATGCCAAGGCAGCCTTCCCCAAGGCTCGCAGCGGCAAGCCCTCTGCCCGCAAGCGTCGGCACGCCGGCGTCGTGGCCGCAGCCGCGTGGTGGTGGGCCTGCCTTGGCTGCGAACGACTCGACAGCCAGGGCACCACCTCCACCTCCACAGGCACACCCATCGCCCTCAGCAGTTGCTCCCCCCGCTCCAGCATGACGGGCCACATGCAGCTGCAGCCTGCACACAACGGCGCAGCGGCAGTCACCGCACCTCCGCCAGGCGGTGCCGCACCAAAGATTGTCCAGGAGGGCTGCCAGGGCGTGGAGGTGGGAACCGTGAGGATGATTCCTGGTTCATGGGGTGGCCTGGAGACGAGCAGCACCGGCCACAGCCACAGCAGCGCTGTGCTGACAGAGGAGTTGCTTCTGAGGGAGCAGGCGGCCATCAACAGCCCGCTGCGCGGCACCACCACCACCACCACCACCAATGCACATTCCGCCATAGGTAGCAGCAGCAGCAGCAGCCAGTGGGGCGCTGCTTCTGTGGGTCCAAGCAGCAGCGGCCAGCACGTCGCCGTCGCCTTTGCCACCCTGCCACCAGCTTTGGTGCACAGTCAGAAGGAGCGCTGTGGAGCGGGCGGGTCACTTGGAGGCGGCGGGTCGCTCGGAGGGGGCATCCTCCTGCTGACATCGCCTGATTGTGCGGGCATCCACCGGGTAGAGGGCAGTGGCAGCGGCGGTGGTGGTGGGCAGGTGGCGTTTGCGGGCACCACCATACCCACCACGGCGGCGGGGGCGGCGGCTCAGCGTGCGCAGCGCGGCAGCGGCAGCGGCGCAGGGACTGCAGCGAGCAGCGTGGGCGGCGGCAGCACCTCCAACCAGGGCGGATCAGCGGGACGGCCTGTGGCTGGCACTACTGCTGCTGCTGTTCCAGGTGCTGCCTCGCCAAGGCTTGCGGCAGGAGGGGGCGCGTGCACAGAAGCGGCAGCGGCAGCAGCGGGGCAAGTGCCTTGTGTGGAGCAGCTGCTCCCCCTCCCACTCACCGACGTGCTGCAGACGCTCAGCCAGGCACTGCTGCCTGCGCCTACCCACCCCCACGCCGATCCCACCTGCACCTCACACAGCACGGCCGATCACGCAGCGCTCCAGGACGCGACCGGAACGCTCCCGCCGTTGGCCATAGAGGAAAGCTCCCAGCTGCTGCTCTCCCTCCCCGCCCTGCGGTACGAAGACAGCGCCCCACGACTCCCCAGGCTGGGCCCACTGCCACCGCTCCCACCCTCCGCCCACCGCCCCACCAAGCCCCCCACCAAGCGCACCGGTGGCAACCAGCCCCGCAGGAGCGCAGGCGACTGCAGCGCCGTCTGCACCGTCACGCACCGCCGCCCCCGCAAGCGTGACGCCGCCAGCGCTGCGGCGACCGCGCTGCGCCTCACAAGCGAGGGCGGCGTGTGCAAGCGCCAGTCGTGCTCCGCGGCGTCAGGCGCGCTGCCGCCGCCCCCCGCACCGCCCAGCACCGCCGCCGCCAGCCGCGCATCGCAGCGGGTCCGCCGGGGGCAGCACAGCACGCGCAGCGCGCGGAGCACACGCAGCAGGGCCCCCGCACCAAGCACCACCACCACCGCCGCCGCCGCCGCCACTACCCGACAGGGACGTGCTGCCGCCGCTGACAAGCAGGGCATGCCGCAACGGCGGCTGCAGCTCCACAGCGGTGGTGGCACTGGCGGCGGTGGTGGCAGCAGGCACGTGGTGGACGGCAAGGCCTTTGCCCTACCTGCTTGGCTAGCCAAGAGCCCCCGCCTCAAAGCCTACCTGCCACCTTGGCAACGCCTACCCAGCGCGGGGGTGGCAGGGTGGAGCGCGGCCCTCACCCCACCCCAGCCCCCTGCTCCCCATACCGTCGCTGCTTCCAGCGCAGAACGCCACCACCGCCACATGGGTGGTGCTGCCGCACGCAGCCCAGGTCACCTCGCCATCACCATCAGCCCCTTGTCACCTGGCGTCGCCCCACCGGGCCGCAGGGCGTCACCAGCACGCCCCACCCGTCCCAGTCCCTCTCCACAGCGCCAGTTCCGCCCCAGCCCCTCCCCACAGCGCCCCACCCGCCCCAGCCCCTCCCCACAGCGCCCCACCCGCCCCAGCCCCTCCCCACAGCGCATGCGCAGCCTCCCACCCCACATGCCGTCACCACCACACGCTGCTGGCGGGCCAACGCCACCACCGCCAAGCCTGCTGACCCAGCTGGAGAGACTGCAGCTTGGTCAGGCTCGTGGCGGCAGGGCTGCCAGGGTGGTAACGGCCGCTGCCTCTTCTTGGCAGGCCGCTGCTGCGCCCGTGTCAGATGGCGTGCACGGCTCAGTGGCCGCCACAGGAGCAGCAGGAGCAGCAGCAGCAGCAGTAGGAGGAGGGGCGAGGGGAGCGGCCACCTCGGTGGCAGCGGCGGGCAGCAGTGGGCAGCGTGGGGAGGACAAGGACAGGACGTCCCCTCTGCGATGCTCGTCCAGCTCCCTGGGCGCTGGCCCGCTGTTCTGGCTGCCAGGCGGCAGCCCTTGCCCCAGGGGCACGTACTACGAACTGCAGACGGAGGCCAAGAGGCTCAACGCACTGGGGTTGCCCGGCCCGGGGGTCAGGTGAGGCTGGTCTCAGTGTTGACCTCACCCCGTTTACTTGCCACAGTTGCAGGTCAGGAGTGCAGCCAGCATGGCCTGATGTGGGCAGAGGGCCCGATTGAAAGGGCAGGCGCAGCCCGCCCGCACTCAAAAGCACGCTCTGAAAGCGGGGCAGCTGAGATGGCGTGTGTGCACGGTGCCCGTTTGTGTGCACACGTGCAGGTGCAGCGTGGGCTCGTCGGCGTGCTCTCTCAGCTTTTTCAACCTCAGCCCCGCCTCCAACCACCTTGGAGACAACGTGACCTCCCACAACAACACATGGGGGGCCAGTGACGCCGCCGCTGCAGCCCCTACTGCTGCCAGCTGCGCTGCCAACGCTGCCGACGTTGCTCCAGGGCAGTCCCTGCCTGCGCCTGCTGCAGTCGGTCCTGGGTCAGAGGCCGCAGGGCAGCAACGGGGCGGGGGCTCCGTCAGGCGACAGCTGACGCCAGGGCGGGCACGGTCGGGGCTGCCAGCAGCAGCAGCAGCAGCAGCAGCAGTGCCTGCCACGGCACCACCTGTGCTGCAGGCGCGCGATGGCTTGCCTGGCGGCAGGGTGTGGCGGCATGAGACGCCCCCACGTGGTGCGCCAGGGTGCCCCGTGGCGGCTGGCAAGGGCCGTCTGCATCATGGGCTGGAGCTGGGTGGCGGTGGTGCGCAGTCGCTGCCCGCGCTCAAGGAAGCGTGGCTGGAGCTTGTGGGGGCTGCGGGGGATGTGCACGGGCTCGGCGCCCGCCAGGCGCTCGCTCAAGACGACGCTGCGAGGATCGCGAGTGGAGTGGTGGGGCAGCGCTCCGACCGGCGAAGGAGCAGCAGGCACCGTCGCTCGTCCTCTGCCGATGATCAGCGCGGCTTCCTTGATGAGGGCCGTCCGGCAACAACGGTCATCTCCTTGGCGCAGCTGCTCGACCTCGCAATGGCGGCGGGCGCGTCGCAGGGGGCGGTGGCGCCGGCGGAGGCCGACGCGGCGGCGCGCGAGGAGCACTCGCGCGCGCTGCTCCACGCGCTGATGGTCAGCGCCGGCGGCACAGTCGCACGACAAAGCGACGATGCCATCGCCAAGGGCGGCGAAGGCAAGGCGGAGGGGGACGCGAAGAGGAGGCAGACGGTCGAAGTGCTCGCACTCCTCGACGACCTGGCAGCCACGCTGCGCACGGGGGAGCCGGAGGCGCAGCAGCCGCAGCAGTCGCGGTCGACCGATGGCGCCGAAGCGCCCGCCGCCGCACCCCACGCCTCGCCTGCGGCAGCCTGCACCGTGAACGTCGCATCGCCACGCGATCCAGGCACGACGGCTGTCCTCGCGGCTGGCCCTCTTAGCGCGTCGCCCCCATCCACCACCCACACTGGCAGCAGCAGCAGAGTTGGGCAGTGGGTGATGAAGCACCTGAGCAGGTCTCCCACACCGCCCAGGAGCAGGGCGCCTGACTGTGCCGTCGCAAAGACCCCCACTTCCACCAGCCAGCAGCAGCAGCAGGACGACGCTGGCGGCGGCGTCCCAGAGGGCAGCGCACAGGACGCAGCGATTGCACCCAGCCGGCAATTCCTGGTGTCACTCAAGCGCCTTATTGGCCTGGGCCGCAGCGACGCCGCTGCTCTCTCACCCAGGGCAGCAGCACCTTCAGTCGTGGAGCCAGTGGACGGCGCTGACAAGGTGGTGGGCGTGACAGAGCCGCGACAGAGCAGCACTAGGGACGCTCTTGGCGCGGCCACAGCCAGCACCGCATCAGACAGCAGCCCCCACGATCCGTTAGCCCCAGCCCTGCCTGCACCCCCAGCTGCTGGCCCGCATGGCAGCGTGTCTAGGCTCACCTTGTCCCAGGTCGTACCAAGCAGCGGCACGGGGGCTGCTGACGCGCCAGTGCCCCCCACGCCACGCGGCGCCCCGCAGCACCACAACCAGCACCAGCAATCGCCAGGCGGCGTGCAGCACATGCTGCAGCACGCTGAGTGCGCGTCGGGGGCGTCGCCGTCGCAGCGGGGAGACAGCACGCCGGCAGTGATGGGGATGATGGGCGGCCTGTCTGGCACGACATCAGGCAGCATGGGCCAGGCGTCGCCGATGCGTAACGGCACACCGAGGGCAGCCTCTGCATCGCACCTGCTCAGGGTGAGAGGGGTGGGGACGCGAATAGAGCTTCTTATAGCATGGCAGGGGCCACTGCTTACTGGCTTGCCACGCAGTCAATGAGGACTCGGCGTGAAGGGTGTGCGGCGCGACTGCTGCCAAGGCCGCCTGGCCAGGCCTACTAAGTTCCGAGCTTCAACGGCGGAGTATGCCGTGACTGTGCTCGTAACACATGTGTACGCACGTGTGCACTGCGCAGGCGGCGCTGGACCCCCTGGCCACAGGCATGCCCTGCGACTGGAGCAGCGCCAGCCTGAGCCGCTACGAGGCCACGCTGCTCAACGTGCAGTCCATCCTGAGCCAGGGGGAGGGGCAGGACCACGCCAGCCTGGCGGCCATGATGGCATCACCGCGGGCGCTGCAGCGTCTTGGGGAGGCGTTGTAACCCTGCCCGTTTCGTGCCTCTCTTGGCTCTCGTGGGACGCGCATCAAGGCCACCTGCAGCACCTGGAGGACGCGCGTCGAGGGCGAGGCCACTTGCCTTGTTTCCTACTCTGCCCTGTGATACAAATCAAATGGAGCACAGGCTCTGAAGCCTCTTGCACACGAGCCGTTGGGCCCCCCCTGCATCGTGAATCCCCTGCACACACATGTTCCCTACACGCCCCTACACGTTTCAAACCTCTAGCTGGGGAGTTTCGACGTTTCTGTTCTGGACCTCTCTTGGTTGGGAGGCGTCCTGCACGCATGTTGAGGCTCCTGTGCCCTGAGGGCTTATGCAGGCACGCCCCGGGCCCTCCTCTGTGCTGAAGCCACGTGCACGCCCCTGAGCCACCTGCGTCCACACGGGAACTGCTGCGGCACATTGTGCAGCTTTCTGACGCGTGACAGACGGCCCAGCGCTCCACTCACAAGTCAGCGTCCCCTTCCTTTCTTGACTTCTTTGTTTCTCTGTCACACTGCGTTCCGCGGCCCCTTGCATGCCGTGCCTGCTATGGCTCACTCAAAGGCATTCGCCATCACGACCCGCACTGCTCTTCCTTCCTAAGGCCCCTCTACGTGCTCTGAGGCCTCTACACATCCACAGCTCGGATGATTGCTCTCCTAGGCCCCTTGCGTTGCGAGGCCACTGTGCCACTTGCAGTGTAGGACATCCCTTGCACCTCGGGGGGCCATGTTGTGGGATGGAAACAACACGGGGAGGTGCCGCTTTGAAGGGCGAACGTCGCACTGGGTGCCCGGCACCAATGGAAAGGAGGGTGCCCAGGCACAATTGAATTGGAAAGTGGCGGCGATGGAACAGAAGGGTGGGGCTCATGTTGCCTCAAGTCGTGTCATGCCAGTCATGCGCTGCTGTTGTTCTAGACCCACTTGACTCTGACCATAACCATCGACTCTGACCATTCATAGCATCACGTGCTGCGCGGGCACCTTCCCTTACACTCTGCTGCTGCTTCACTCGGCCGCCAGCTTGGTGTACACGTTGCCTGGAAGCTGTAGCGGCACGCACTGCACTTGCACACCCTCACGCATCACGTGCGCGCCTGACTCATCCTGCCTCTGCGAAGACCGGCGTCCCTTCTTGTTTTGGTGACTGTCGCGCCTTTCCTTCCTGGATGGTCCTTGCACGCTTCCAGACCATCACCAAATGATCTTTCATCGCCAACTGCACGCTGCTCTGTGGCCACACCGTCTGCGCCTGCCCCACGTGCCCAATGCACGCAACACTCTTCTTGCCAGTGAACAAAATCAGCGCCGCCTGCTGCAGACGCGCCAACGAAATGCAAAAACGGCAAAATGCCAAACAAAACGGTCTCCTGCACACATGCAAGCGCGAACCGGGTCCGGAACCAGCAAGCAGCTGCCATGCCGTGCAACACGCCCGCCACGGCGTTACTCGAGCGGCAGGGCTGCAGAGAGCGCAGGCAGGTCCTGTGCGTCCACGTGCTTCATGAGCTCGAGCGCGTTGGCGCACGCCAGGCTGGTGCGCAGGTAGCCCCACACGTGCGAGGCGTTGGGGTTGAGCGCCAGGGCCCGCACGTAGAAGCGGGCAGACCTGCGGGTGAACCACAGCGGGAGGGTGGGGCAAGCGTGGTTTGCCGCTCCTGTTGTTGCGTGCCCTGGGT
Source organism: Chlorella sp. KRBP (assembly GCA_004335735.1). Lineage (NCBI taxonomy): Eukaryota > Viridiplantae > Chlorophyta > Trebouxiophyceae > Chlorellales > Chlorellaceae > Chlorella > Chlorella sp. KRBP. The sequence goes on along the minus strand of QAXK01002736.1, from coordinate 22,566 downwards.
TGCGAGCATGGTCAGGCCTGGTCAGCAGGAAGCAAGACGAGGGACGCCACACACGCATGTTAAGGCGCTCTCCACGCATGACGGGCGCCTTGCAGCGTTCAGGGCGCAGTGCGGGTGGGCGCAGCGCGTGCGCTGACCCGCCACTCACCGGTCATAGTCTCCTATGTTTGCAAAGCTGATGCCCATGTTGGTCCACGCGCGCATGTAGTTGGGCTTGAGGTCCAGGGCCTTTTGGTACGCGTGGATGGCCTCCGGACTGTGCAGCACACGCACACGCACACGCGCGGCAGAGATGTACACAGCGGCGCGCGGTTGTAAGAGAGACTGCTAGTACGTGTGCCCGCGAACGGATGGTCTCCGGGCTGCACGCGTGCGAACGCGGTGCACGCAAATACGGCCTGGACGCATTCTGTGCTGCGAGGCGTCTTAAACGCGCCCAGGACTGCGGCCGAGCTGGTGAGCGCGCACGTGGCTACACCCACGGGCAGTGCCTGCTCCCTAGGTACTCACCTTCGCCCGTTGTTGGCCAGCGTGGCTCCCAGCTTGTTCCACAGTGAGTAGTCCTGCGGCCGGAGCTTGAGCGCTGCCTCAAAGGCGCCGATGGCCTCGGGGTACTGCGCACACACACACGACGGTCCACCGTGATCGCTCTGTCCGAATCATCAAGATTTCTCTGTCTCTGGCTCGCGTGCCTGAGTGCTGCGAGACATCTGATACGCCCGGTAGTTGGGCTCTGGCCCCACCCAGGCGCCCAAACAGATGCAAATATCGACACATACACACACACACACATGGAGTGGAGCAGCAGCACCACTCGTTTACGAGACACTGATGATAGGGCTGACCACGGCCTCCCCAGCTCGAGCCCCACAGTGCCAGGTATGTGCCACAACAGCACTGCACGCGCACCTGCCTGCCCAGGTGGTGCAGCACGCCCAGTGCCACGGCGAGCTCGGCGTCGTCGGCGTGCTGCCGCGACACCTCCTTGAACACGCGCAGCTGCAGAGGCACACCAGCCAAGAGCACGCGCACGCCATCATCATCATTGCATGGCGTTCACGACAGGTGTCATGATGCTGCAGACATCACAACAGATCGCCAGTCAGGCCTCGCAAAGTTCACGCCCAGTGCACGTTGCTCGTGTGCACAGATGGGTCGTTGGCGCAGGGGGGGCACGCACATGTCTCACTGTCCCGCTCACTGTAAACCATGCCTTTGGGTGCATCATATGAATCTGAGAAGCACCAGCAAGCGTCTCTCCCGCCAGCTCACCGCATGCGACAGCGCCTGGCTGCTGTCCGGGGGGCCGCCAAAGCCGCCGGCCAGCTGCTTGTACTGCGGGTGGCTGGAGAGCCAGGTGAAGAGGTGACCCACCGCCTCGCCTGCGGGCACACACACACGCACACGCACGCACAAACGCGAATATCACAATGCCATGCAATGATGATGATGATGATGATGATGATGATGATGATGATGATGATGATGATTACACCGTTCCCGGCAGCACAACGTTTGCGTTTGCCAAGCTTCACATCTGGCACAGTATTTTTGCCGCCTGACGGTGGACTGCAGGACCAGCGTGTGCACCCACCAATGCTACAGTACTCAGCGCAGCGTACAGCCAGAGGGCTGAGAGCACGACGACCCACCAAGGACAGGCCACCCACCAATGTCTAGCTCGTTGACATGTGAGACGCCCAGCGCCAGAAGCACGTCCATGTCCGTGGGGTTGGCGCCCAGCGCACGCAGCATGGCGGCGATCGCCTGCAAGTCCAGCGCGCCACACAGGTTGTTCACGCAGAGCCTCAGCAAGCCTTGGTGGGTGGCTGTTCCTGCTGGCGGGCATGACTGCGCGTCCCGTGTGTAGCGGACGGACAGCCCTGCTTCCGTCAGCCACTGCTCAGCGCGGTTGCACCATGGCCTTCAAATCACATCAGACAGGCATCCGGCACGGGCTGCAAAACCTTGTGATTTCACAAGGTCGCTCACAAGGTCGGATTAGCTCGCTAGTCGGAGCTAATTTTGTGTTGATGACAGGGCGATGGTGATGATGATGAAATGATGATGATGAAATGGTGGCGATGCCCATGCGCTCCCGCTCATCCTCCGCACCCGGGCGCACGGGCCGGCGCTGCACCTCAGGTTTGCCCACAGCTGCAGGTACATGGCCCTGCACCTGGTGCACAGGTCTCCCCGCCTGCAACTGCCGCCTACCGCACCTGCTGGTCGTCGTCGTTCTCGGCGTGCACCGTGCCCAGCAGCCGCCAGGCCTCTGCGTTGTCCGGGTGCGCCTGCACCTCGGCCTCCAGTGCCAACGCCGCCTCACTCAGCACGCCACGCCTGCACGCGCGCGCAATCAGGTGGGTAAGGCTGAGGCTCCTGCACCTGCTCTCGTGCAACGCCGCAGTGTATCAGTATGTGTGGCAGCAGGAGCATCTGCAGTGCTCACCGACACCTGACCAAGCCCAGGGTCCCAGCACCTGCCCCGCGTCCCCTGAATAGCCTGTGGACTGCAGAAGCCTCTGTGCTCAAACAGCTGTAAACTAAGCGCCAAACTGTCAGCGCCGCACACTGCCGGACACTCTGCGCTGTGCATGTGCCAGCCACGTGCTAAGGACTTTACAGCCCACCGGTCTATGGATTGCTGTGGCAAGACTGCAAACCGTGGGATCCACCTGTTTGCCGTAACTGGCTCCACCACATATAAAGCGCCACACACTGGCACCTGAAGAGGTCCTTGCCCTTGTCCAGGGCCTGCGCGTCGCCCATGAAGGGGTTGTCCGCCGAGAAGACGTACTCCCCCTTGAGACGCACGCCCGCCGCGCCACCTGGCCCATGCAAGGCCTCCTCCACGTGCCCTAGCCCGTAGATGCGCTCCCACTCCTGCGCGCGTGCATGGGTAGAAAACAGGCGCATGCACATTGGTAGATGCTGGCGCCATGGTGCTGCTGCCGCGACTGCCACAGGCGCAGTGCTGCTGCTGGTGCCGCTGCTGATGGCAACGATGACTGAGTGGCGACTGACTGATCCACCCTCACCTTGAACACCTCATCGTCTCCTTCCTGGTTGAACTGGTCCACCCACGCGTCCCCCACCTGCTGCCCCGAGGGACCCGCACGCTGCTGCTCCTCCGACGCCTACGCACGCGTTCACACGCACACGCGCACGTTTGCTGCCCACGAACGCGCGCAGGAGTGCGAGCGTATCTACGGGCTAGGGCACGTGGAGGAGGCCTTGCATGGGCCAGGTGGCGCGGCGGGCGTGCGTCTCAAGGGCGAGTACGTCTGTGGGCCCCTACACCACGCCATGCGCCGCCAAAGGCAGCCGCAGCTGTCCCCATCCACCAGTCCACTTCTCATTTCTCTGTCTGAGATGAGGACCATGGATCCATGCATCCACCAAGCCGCCAGCGCAGCGCCCCCATGCATGCGCCCAAGCCCTAAGCCTCAAGCCCTATTGCCCTCCATGCCCTCACCTGCTGCCTCCACGCCGCCTCCAGCTCCGCCTCATTCCCCAGGTCGATCCCTGCGGCAAACTTGCGCGCAAACTCGTCAGCCCACCGCGCGTCGGACGGCTGAGGCGCCGCCTCCTGGTGCTGCTGCTGCGCTGCTGCGGACGTGCTGGCGTGCGGGGCGCTGCTGAACTCGTCCGCCCAAGCGTTGGCCTGGGCGGGGCGCTCCACCACCTGCATGGCAGGCGAGCGCGTACGCGAGGGCACGCACGCGTGACGGCACTGCCTCAAGCACAACGCTATAATTCTGCTGCCCTCGTGCAGGCAGCTGGTGTGGGGCGTTCCTCCTCATAGGGCAGCATCCGACGCCTCGCCTCCAGGCACACCAGGTGAAGGTGCTCATTAGCCACTTGCTCTCCAATGGTTGACAACCTGCAGCAGCTCCTCCCCACTCTGGCCGCACCTTGTTGTCCTCGAAGATGAGCTCGCCCTTGCTCATCTTGCTCACAAACTGCAGGAACTTTGACGCCCGCATCTTGGGGTCTGCGTCCTTGCTCAACACGTCCACCAGCGCGCGCGTGCTGGCCATGGCGTCACCGTCAGCCGGCCTGCGCACATACGGCACACGGCGCACGTACGCACACCGCACCATCCTTGGTGCCTTTGCGCTGCCGCTGGCAGGTCCCCATCGTACAAGCTACAGACGCCGCACCGCACCGCTGCTGCATGTGCCCTGTCGAGACAACGGCAGCGGCGACCATACGCATCAACACTCTGCGTGCTGCTGTCCGCCCCCTAACCCACCCAATCACCCAAGGGACACGCACCGTGCACGCTGCGCCTGGTCCCCTGCCTGACCCGACTCCGTGGTGAATTCTGTGGCCCACGCCGCGCCTGGGTGCTGCTCCTGCGTGAACTCATCCGCCCACCCGCCCTTGCCCTGCTGCGGGTGCTGCGGGTGCTGTTCTGCAAACTCGTTAGCCCAACCAGTGGAGGGAGGACGCCTGCACGCGCACGTGCACACACAATCGCAGCACCAGAATCACCACCTTGACGGCCACGCAGCGAGAAGAGTGCAGTGGACGCAATGCTGCAGTCCCTTGGAGGCGTTGCACCTAGCCCAGAGGAGCCCAACCTCCACCCGCCCTCCCCTCTCACAACAACACAAGGCCGCTCACATGTGCGCTGCGTGCGGCCCCATGGCACCGGACGGGCCCCCAGCTCTCCCTCCTCCCCAGATCTGGTCCCACTGCTGCTGCGCCGCCACCGCGCCGCCCGCCGCCAGCTCATTGGCCAGTGAGGAGGCGGCGGCACCCGGGCCCTGCTGCTGCTGCTGCTGCTGCTGCTGCTGCTGGCTCCACACGTCGTGCCACGAGGCGTCGTGCGCGTGTGTGAGGTGAGAGGGCAGCTCCTGGGGGCGGATGTGCATGGACGCGAGCAGGTTGCCCACCTGCGCAACGCCCGTGGAAAAGGCAAAAGCAGACATTCTAATCATGGGTGAAAAGGGGCTTCCAAGGGCCGGTGAGGGTGGCGCGAGCAAGGCCCCACGCGCTGGCCCCCTTGCCTTGCAGGACAGTGTGCAAGCTGTCGCGTGCGGCTAAGCGGCTGCATGCTGCTAATGGCGTACGGTGTGATGTGATGGCGGTGCGCCATGCCTCCCCACAACATGCGCTCTCCCACCACTGCTTGTACCTGCTGGTCAGCAAACGCCTCGCCATGCTCCGCAAACACGTGTCGGGCCAGGATGGTGGCTCGGTCCCTGATCCTGCACCTGTCCTGCACGCTCAGTGAGGATGTGAGCTCCGGGGGCAGAGCCGCCACGGGCCCCGCCGCCGCCGCCGCCGCCCCTGGACCCGCCCTGGCTGCTGTGCTGAAGAAACGCCGTAGATGGTCGCCCACGGCGGGGGGCGGCGCGCCTGGCAGCATGCCCTGGGGTGGCAGGAGCACCTGTGGGCCTCCTCTGTGGGGGCCTGCTAGGAGGGGTCCGCCGGGAGGCATCGGCACGCCCGGCGCTTTGCCAATGGCGTGGCCGTTGCCAGAGAAAATGGCGTCCCAGTCTGCCGGCATGGCGGAGGGCCCCGCGATGCTGGCCATGAGGGCGTGCGCGCCTGAGGCTTCCTGCGGGTGCATTCGTCATCCGGTGAGCGTGGCGCTCGAGGTGAGCCCGGCACCTGCCCAAGTGCAGGCTGCTGCTGCTGGAGCAGTTGCAGGATACCTGTAAGCACGCACCGCGCCGTGTCCTTGCATGAGGCCTGGCACATGCACGCCGCTGGGTCCCGCCATGGCGGCGAACGCGGCCTGCTCCGGGCTGAACGGCATCGCCGGCCCTCCTGCGCCCCACCCTGGCTGCTGCAGCGCCGGCAGCTGCAGCACACGTGCAGCACAAGCATGGAACTGATGGTGTGGAGCTCTGTGCCGAGTGGTTGGGGTGACGGTGCGCAAGTCGTGGAGCAAGAGCACACCTCGCGCTGCTGCTCGTGCTGCTTGGAGGTGCCCCCCAGCAGCGTGTTCACGAGCGCGCCCATGGCGTTGGAAGGCCCTGCGCCGCTGTCGTCCGCCGTGCAGGCGTCGCTGCCCGAGACCAAGTCGCGCAGGGACGCCATCCTGCCGCCTCCTCCTCCTGTTGGCGCTGTTGCGGGTGAGGATTGACGCGTGTGGCGGTGAGGATTGCCGTGTAGGAGCGTGATGAGGCGGCTGAGAAACAGTCAGGGTTTGCGCCTTTTTTCTGCAACGAAAGCAGCAGTCTGCAGCTGCAGCAGGCAGCAGCCGCCAGGATGCAGAACGCGCAGGTCATCGGAGCTGCGAGTGTCCTGAGCCGGGAGCTCACCAAGGAGATAGACGAGTGAGCAAGCAGCAGCAGCGCTCTGCGGAGTGCAGCTGATAGGCCAGTGCGTGGCATTCCACGGCCAATCATTGGCGACCCGCCTTGCTCCTCTTGCTGCGCACCACAGTGTGAGCGACAGAGTCGCCCAGCTCCACAGGCACCTCGCGGCGCTGAACGAGCGCGTGGCCAAGACCAGCTACTCGGAGAAGGGCACGCAGGCCGACTTCGGGCCGGCCTCCTCCCACTTGAGTGCGTCCAAACCTACCGTCGTCCAAGCCACCAGCCACCACGCCCGCGGAATGCTTCAATCTCAAAGCACGCTCAACGCTGCATTGCATGAGCGCAGAGCTGGAGCGGGCCAGGCGTCTGGCGCCCTTTGCGTTTGGCGACTTTGTGCCGCGCAAGCTCAACTGGCCGCGTATCCGGGCCATGTCCATCGACCGCATCGTGCGTGCGTGCTTGCTGCTGTTGGATGGCAAGCTCTGTGCAGCATCAGGCCGTGCATGGCTCCTCATGCCAAGGCCTTTGGCCCACGCTCACGCAGGTGCGCGAGACGGACACGCGGATGCTGATGGAGGTGTTTGACGAGTTGGCGCATGCCGACCTGGAGGCGGAGAGCGGCTACAACCTCACAGAGGCCAACCTCATCAAGGTGCATAGAGTCTGCTCTAGCCCCAGGCCGTGCACCTCACACCTGACACGTGCGTAAATGGCCCTTTGGTGTGCACGCGCGTGCGTTCGGTGAGCGCAGCTGCTGCAGGTGTGCCAGCTGCTGATGCAGTTCATGCAATGGAACGTGGAACAGGGCGCGCACACCTGCCAGCTGCTCCAGGAAGAGCGCTCGGGCATCGTGGCCGGTGGGTGGAGGCTGGTGCGGCTCGCTCGCTACCGCTGCTTCGGAACCTTGTGCCAGTGTGCTCACTCAGCGCAACATGCTTCCTTGTGCTTGTTGTGTCATGTCGCGTCATGCAGCCATGCGCATGATCCCCGACATGGACCTGCGGGAGGTGGACGAGGGCATGGGCAGGCTGGGAAAGGACTTTGCCAAGGTGGCCGACGCAGACCTCGACGCCATGTTCGTGCAGGTGTGTGTGTGTGTGTGTGTGTGTGTGTGTTTGCAGCGGGGTGGCCAGCAGCAGCAAGGCAGCAGGAAAAGTTAGTTAGGCACTAGCCAAGGACAGAGCAGGTGTGGGCCCTGGGTGCGGCGCTGGCAGGAGTGCTGCACCCACAGCCCTGCACTAGCGAGGTGGGGCGTGTGTGGCTGCACGTGTCACCCGCAACGCTTGCACACCGCACGTCACCACGTCATTTCCACCCATCCGCCCCGCAGGTGCGCACGGAGGAGCAGACGCAGGCGCGCGACATTGTGTCGGGCGTGGTGGAGGCGGCCAAGAAGGAGCTCGCCTCCCGCACCGCCCACCTGCCCGCCGCCCCGCCGCTCAACCCGCTGGACGACATGGTGCTGCAGCGCGACCAGGGACCTGCCATGGCCGTGTACGTGGTGGCCGCACCGGGGGCCACGCCAGAGGTCATGAGCGCAGCGGCAGCCGCTGCTGCGTCCGCGGGCATGGCGCCGGCAGTGCAGGAGCACTTCGACCAGCGGCTGCTGCAACTGCAGCAGGATGGGCCGCCTGTGCCCAGCCTGTCACGGCCCCAGGCGTACCGCGACCCCTTCCACGGCACTGCTCCAGGGCCTGGCGGTGCGGGAGGTGCCAAGGCCCAGGCGGAGGCGACGCTGCTAGCGGCGAGGCTGTCACGCACCGACATCAACCCAGCAGCAGCAGCAGTGGGTGCCAACGTGCAGGGCAGCGCTGCGCGTGGCGGTGTGGCGGCCAACAGCAGGAGCAGCACCAGCCTGTTTGCTGACGGCCTGGCCACCTCGCTGACCAGCTACGTCAAGAGCAAGCGAGAGGCGGCGGCGGCAGTGGCCGGGTCCAGCGTCGGTTGGGATGGGGCGGCGCGGGCGTCAGCCGCTGCGACGGACGCGGGCGTGCGCGCGCAGCTGGCCAGTGCGGGCATGCCCCCGTCTGCGCCAGTGCAGCCTGCAGGGCTGGCAGCAGCCCTGGCGGAGTTTGACGCCCAGGCGGCAGCAGCCGGCACCGCAGGGCCACAGGCGCAACAAGCGTGGCGCGGTGGCGGTGGAGGTGGACCAGCGGGTGCGGCACGTGGCAACGCGCAGGCCGCCCCCAGCCAGCCGTATGTCCTGGGCGCCACGTGGGCGCAAGCGGGCCCCGCGCCTCCTCCTCCTCCTCAGCCACCGGCGGCAGTTGCAGACCGTGGTGCAGCTGACGATCCATTCGTGTTTGCCCGGGCGGCCAACCTGGCGGCACATGGAGGTGGCGCCTCCAGCCAGGGCGTGGGCGCAGTCACGGTGGCCCTGGACCACCAGCAGCAGCAGCAGGCTCCAGGTGGTGGTGGCCCCAGCCAGTGGGCGGCACCAGCGGCGGCGCAGCAGCCGCAACAGCGCGTGCCACCGCAGGCGCTCTTCCGCCCCGGGCTGTCAATGGGGTGGCCGCAGCAGTGAGCTCTGTGATACCAGCTATGATAGCTGTCTTTCCTTGCTGTTCCTGGTCCTGCTTCAGCCGGTGACTAATAAATGGCATGTGACATTCACGGGACAATCGATCAGACAGAAGGTCACAAACCAGACTCTGGAAGACGGCACACGTCTCGCACTGCTGCTAGTGGCCGAGGCGCGCGTCGCTGTGGGAGGAGGCATGCTCTCGCCCGACGAGCCAACAGCCGCATCGCCAGGCAGCTCCGCGACTGCGACGGCGACCACCGAGCACCAGCGAGAGTCCGAGCCTGCTTCTCAGGCGCCTGCGCAAGTCCCAGAGGCGCTCCCTTCGGCTGCAGGTGCGAGTCGAGGGCGCGCAGGAGTTGGCGCCCCGTCCCTGGCGCAGCCACGGAGCGCAGCACTAGCGCACGCAGCGCCGGCGTGATGTCCGCCACGCAGCAGGGGAGCGGCGAGCAGCACTGGCTGCATTCGCGGCCCACACTTGGCTCACGACTCTGCGGCCCACACCTCTACGATTCGGCTCCGGCCTCAGGCTCCACAGCCACCAGCATCACCATCATCAGAAGCACAAGCAGGGAGCGCAGGGCGCGATGCGGTCGTGCTGTTTGGGGTGGAGTGCTTTTTCGCCCCGTGGGGAGCACCCCGCACGCTTCCCCTCAGCGCGCACGCGGTTCATGCGCGGGTGGGCTCCAGACAACACGACCGCGACCGGCACGCGGGGCCGGATGCGGCCTCGCTCCAGCGCGTCCATCGGCTTCGGATGAGGAGCAACGTATCGACCCTGCAGCCACCTCTACCAGAACGCGCTCGTGCAGGTAGTCACGCAGACACGCAGCGTGCGGGCAGCAGGCGCAGAGCCGAGCGAGGGGCGAAGTGTGCCAGCGATGGAGCGTCGTGCAGGGACGCAGTACACGATCAATCTGCTGCTCCAACGAACGCAGTTTTCTGCGTAGTGGTTGGGCGTCCGGGAATCGGCCATCCGGGATCCGAGAGGGCCGTCCGTGCCCGCCCGCCCGGCTGGCGGCCGTGACGTCCGCGTCCTCCCACGGCGCGCGCCCTGCACCCACAACCCCATACGTGTCGTCCTGCACACCTGCGCCTCTTGCCACGCGCAGATCGCCAGCCGCACACCAGCGGCGGAGGCGGCAACGCCAAGAGCGCAATGTTGGAAGGCGTGGACGGCGCGCAGACGCCACAGCCTGACTCTCACGCGGCTGCTGAAGCCGCTGCCGACGGCTCATTGGCTGCACAAGCCGACGCGTCCAGTAGGACTGTGGCAGCGGCCGCACCTGAAGAATCTCTTGCAGCCGCTGCCGCGCCAGCACAGACGCCAGCAGCTTCCAGCCTTGGTGCCGCAGAAGCGCCGGCTGGGACCGCTGTGCAGGACAGCACGGCAGCAGCGGAAGCAGGAGCAGCAGCAGCAGGGCCTGGGGCGGTGGAGCAGCAGCTGGCGGACAAGGATCAGGCCATCAGCCGCCTGACGCGCCAGCTGCAGCACTACCGCTCTTGGGTGGCCAGCGTGCACCTGCGCGTGCAGCACATGAACCCAAAGGCCATCCAGAACGCCAAGAGGCTCTACATTGGCAACCTGCCCGCCAACGTGACAGAGGTGCGCGTGTTCTTGGCATGCAGTATTTGCTTGGTGTCGCACGAGGCAACAGCACGCAGGCCCTGAGAGTGATTTCACCTCCTGGCTTGATGATCTCACCCTGTCCCTGTCCGTGCCTGCAGGAGGACCTGTGCGGCTTCCTAAACGAGCTCATGAGCAAGACGGGCGCGCAAGTGGGGCCCGACACGTCCGTCCTGCAATGCCACATCACGCCGGTGAGTGTGCACACGAGTGTGAGGTGAATGGCACAACAAGGCGTTGCGCCTCCTGGCTCAACGGGTACTGAGATGGCGTGTGCTGTGTGCTGTGTGTGCACAGGAGCGCAACTTTGCCTTTGCCGAGTTCCGCTCGGTGGAGGAGGCCTCCAACGCCATGGGGCTGGACGGCGTGGCCTGGCACGACGCCTTCCTGAAGGTGAGCAGGACTCCAGAAAGACAGGGACCGCTTGCAGTGGGACAGCCACGCAGTGAGCACGAGCAGCACGCACAGACAGCCCGGGCCATCCGACCCAGACTCCAGGTTCGCAAAGTGGGGAGGACTCCAGGCCTTCCTTACACAAGGTTTAGTCGCTCGGGCAGCTTGCCCGCGCGCGCCAACCTCCCACGCCATTTTGTCCTTTTCTTCCCTTGCGTTGCCATTCCTCACCTGCCCAGGTGCGCCGCCCCTCCAACTACGACCTGGCCACCTCGCTCATGCTGGGCCCCATCACGCCAGACCCCACCATGGACACCTCGTGCCTGCAGCTCTTCAAGCCGGTGAGGGAGCAGGAGAGATTCAATGGCCCTTGGAGGAGCGCGGATGACAACGCACCTGCCTGCCTGCTCGGTGCCAACGTGGTGCTCTGCCTGAGTTCATCGTGATGCGTGCGCGACGACGCAACGCAACCATGGTGCCTGTGCGTGGTGGCGCGTGCAGGCGCCTGAGGAGTCGCCCAACAAGCTGTTTGTGGGCGGCCTGCCCTGCGAGTGGCCCGAGCAAGCTGTCAAGCTCATCCTGGAGCCGTGGGGCGCCATTAAGGCCTTCAACCTGGTGATGGACAAGGCCACGGGCAACAGCAAGGTGAGGGCAGGCTTGGAATTCAATTGATTGACGCCAGGCCTCGGGTGGCGTTCCTGGGAGGCCTACGCGCACCCATCAGCAGTAGGATTGCGCGTGTTGTGCTGGCGCCTCCACGCGCCACATTTGCCCAACACACTGCCTCTATGGGGGCGCTTCACCTGGCCCGTGCACACACGCACACCGCGCAGGGCTACGCCTTTTGCGAGTTTGCCGACGAGAGCATCACGGACAGCGCGATCGCCGGGCTCAACGGGCAGCGCGCCGGCACCAAGACGCTGACCGTCAAGCGCGCCTCCGAGGGCGTGCGCCAGGGCACCAGCACCGGCATGGGCTCCGCCCAGGCAAACCCTGGCGGGGGCTTGAACAGCATGGCCTCCATGGGGCTAGGGTCGCCCAACAGCCAGCCCTCCTCGTACGACGAGCAGCTCATGCTGCGGGGGCAGGCCTCCGCCAACACCAACCACAGCGGGCACGGCATGACTGCCTTCCTCACCGCAACCAGCAGCGGAGGCAGCGGCTTCGGGCGCAAGAGCGTGGGCGCGCCGATCCAGCAGCAGCAGCAGGCGGCGATGGCGGCGCCGGGGGCTTACATGGTGCCTGGTATGCCCTTACCAGGGCCTGGCATGGCGCTGGGCCCTCGCGGCGCGCAGCCAGCGTACGGCGCGGCTCGCGGAGCCATGGGCGTGCCCCGTTCGGTGCCCACTTCGGTTGACATGCACATGCAGCCGCACGCGGCCATGGTGCCCACGTACCCGCACATGCACTTTGCCCCGCCGGGCGCCATGATGCTGGCGCCTGGGCCGGGTGGGATGATGGTGCCTGCGGCGGCGTTCCCCGCGCCGCATGGGTCGTTGGATCACATGATGGCGGCGGGGGCGCCTTCGCCTGGCGGCGGCGGCGCGAGGGCGGGTGGAGGTGGTGGGCACGGGAAGGCCAGCGGGAGCGGGAGCGGGGCGGGAGCTGCGCCGCGGAGCGGCAACATGATGCAGCAGCAGATGATGGTGGGCGGCGCGGCGGGCGGGTGGGGCATGCCAGGGCTGGCGCACGGCGGCATGCAAGGTGAGTTGGACGTTTAAACCTTGCAGTACGGTCGCGGCTGCTGTCGAGAGGCTGCTGTATGCGGCAGAGCACTTGTGCTCCCAACGCCTTTGTGGATTCACACGCTCTACGGAGCCTGCGCCGACTGCTGGCTGTGTGCCTTTTTGCGTGTAGGCTCGCGCGGTGGCCAGGAGTGAAGGCCGCATTCCCTTGCCGTGGCCGGCAGACCCAGCCTGCGCCCGGATCAACGACTGAGGGCGGAGTGAGGGCAACGCAGCCGGCGCTAGAGGCGCACAGCGCGCGCGGCGCCTTGCAGCGCACCTTGCAGCGCACCACCGCACGCATTGTGGCAGCAGTGTCCATCGCACGCAAGCACTCATCACGGCGGCAGTTTGCCGCCGCACCACCATGGCCACCATGGAAGGAGGCTATTCCCCACCTTTTGGCAGAACTTCCGCTGCTGCGGCAAGTAGCGTACCGGTAGCAATGGAGAGCGTACCTACGTGCACCATCCATCAGCAACACCGCATGATGATCACCTCATGCGTGCGGAAACAAAACGGTTCTTTTGAGGCCCCGGCCGCACTCTGACTTTGCTGCGCCACTATCGCACCCCGCAGCCCCTCTCGTCTGCAGCTGCACGCGTGGCCGACCCGCCGCGCAAACACCTACCCTATATGCCTCCTGCACACTCCTACCGCTGCACACATAACGAGAGTCTCCGCTTTGCCTTTTGCGCGTTGGCCTGTCAGTCCCAGCCTCGGACTGCTGATGTGCAAGGCAGTCTGTGGCGCGGGCGTCTTTCTGTGCGTTCGGCTTCCATTCCAGCCTCAGGCTGCTGATGTGCTAGGCAGTCTGTGGCGTGGGCGCACCTGCACGTGCATGGTGAGGCGGGGGGGCAGCGTGGTGGGATCCTTGGGAGGGTGGGCGTGCGGGCAGCGCGCCCCACAGCATGGCGTGGCGGTGCCGCAGGTCACTCGATGGTGTGCACGTGCACGTGACGTTGGGTGAGCTTTGGTCGTTGCGTGGACTCTCGGCCTGAGGGCGGCGTGGCGCTCCTTGCTCGTGTAGTTGCGCTTGGGGGGGGGTCCGTCCCTTGAATGAATGAATAGTGCCCTCTCGGCTCCACAACGCAGCACAGCGCGCATCTCACGTCACTTCATGCACTCTGCAGCGCGCCTGCCTTGACTGTTTCGAGTTGTCCAAATGTGTGTTCGCAAACCCGTGCTTGCTCCCTACCCTTCCCAACCCTGCGCAGCAAACGCAGCTATGCTGGCGCGCCTTCAGAGCTACTGAGCGCTGCTCTCCGTCCCACCGTGCGTTCGCCCTGGTGGCCTATGGTTTACCTGTGCGTCACGTGATGGCGCGTGGTGGGCAGCAGGGCACTCTCAAGGGCGTGCGCCTGCCACAGTGCTTGTCTGCGTTGGGCGGGGCGCTGCTGGACTGATGGTGTTGGCAATGCGAGTCTGAGTGAGTTTGGATTCATCCTGCCGCGACACGAGCAGGCGGTGGCGTCCTGCATCATTAGAGTGCGGAGCACCGTGCAGGCGGCAGGAGGGCGGCAGGGCAATCAAGTGCTTTGCCGTGCAAGGCGGCGTGCGCCTCTCGGTCGGTGTGGCCAAGGCTGGTAGTAGGCACTTTTGCTGCGCTCCATTGTGATGCTACCAGTGGGCGTGCATCCCCCGTGCTCGCCCCTGCGCACTTCAGGACTCCTCCTGGACGAGGAGGAGTGCGCTGCAGCATCACAATAAGATACACTCAGATGCAGCCTCGGGTCTCTCCCTGCACTCTCCCTGGTTTGCCTGCTCAGCACTTGTGCCTCTCGTCCTAGCCTTAGCTGCTGTAAGAGTTAGCTGGGCGTGGCACGTGCTCACGATGTAGCGGGCGCACTTCTCACCTTGAGGGCACGCCGCGGTGGCGCTGCACAGCCGCCTAATGCAGGTCTAATGCATAAGGAGGAGGAAGAGGAAGAGGAGGCAGGCGCGACACCACGACGTGCCGCGCCGGGTGGTGGTGGCTCGCGTGCTGTCCATGCATCTGCGCATGCGTGCCGCTGCTCTCCTGCCCTCCCTTAGCTCAGTTTCTCTCTGCCCAGATGCGGTGGCTTTGCTTCTCCTCCCCACCCACGCCTTCCTCTGCCCACCTCTCAGCTTCGGGCCAAGCTGAAGCCCGAAGCTTCACGGCTTGTCCAGACGACCTTGGCGGCACACCTAGTGGGTGCCTTTCCTTCCCTTCCCTGCCCTGCCCTGCCCTGACTCTCTGCACTCGGCGCACGGCCCGGGCGCGCGCCTCCGTAGGCCTGATGCCGCACTGTGGCCTCGCAACGCTGCGTGGGTTGCAGCAAAGCCGAGGTTGCTGCGCCCGTAGGATCACCATAAGATCGTATAGGCCCCACTCCTTCACCAACACTTCCCTGCCGTGGACGGCAACGAAGGTTTGTGTGAGGGACGTGAGCATGCGTCCAACACTGGGGCTGTTCAGTGCATACTGGACTGGTCGGTGGTGGTGCACAGTGCTTGCACGTGCACGTGATTGTGGCAGTTCGTTCAAGCGCTGGCATGCGGCTTCCTGAATGTCTGTGCGCGCCTCTTTCGGCGTGCGCTCCTCCGCCTCCCTTGGGCACGTATACGGGCTGCGTGGCGCGTACACACACCTGCCTGTGGGGTGGCGCCTCCTCCTCTCTGGGGCTACGGGTTTATGCACCTGCACACTGTTACCAGGGGGCATGTGGCGTATGCATGCGTGGGCCACCTGGGGCAGCCCAATGGGTGCTGGGCAGTCATGCACTGGTGGGGGAAGGTCTACCTTCCAACATATCCGGTCGGAGTGGCGGGCACACACCCAGCAGCAGTGTGCTGGGGCCTGCCACTGCACCATGCAGCATTCAAGCGCGGGTTAAAGGGGGCACAAGCAGTGCGGCGAATAGAGTGTCGGCGCCGTGCGCATGGGCGTGTGCGGCGGCATGGCGTGTGATGAGGTTCAAGTATGGAATCACCCTTGCGTGAGATGTGTGGTGGTGCCGCCAAAGGCGGGGCGAGCAAGCGACGCTTGCTGGTGGTGCCTGTGTTTCCCATGTGGATATGAGATTGTGGTAGGAGAGCTTCCCATGTGGGTATGAGATTGTGGTAGGAGAGCCTGGGCAGCCTAGGTGGCTAAAGCGTGCCGTGTGGCCTTGTGCCAAGCCACCACCCCAGTGCACAGTGGTGGTGGCTCCCAACTGCCCTCACGGCAGGTGACCGGTAGTGGCTGCGGAGGGAGGCTCTTCCTGGTGGCTGACAAGTGTGTAGCGGCTGAGAGCGTGAGCGTGAGACGAGAAGTATCAATGGCTGGCGCGCCACCCGCAGTGTCAAACATGGCGAGGTGGGGCTGGTGGTTGCACGGTAACTTTTTTGTCTGTTGGTCGTGCGGTCTACCGGCCACGAATCTCCTGTGGGAACTGGCGCATCCAGTACTTACCGCATTCCAGGCGTGTGGGCGGCCACACCAAGGTGGCCGGACTTTGTCTGCAGGTCAGTCCTTGACCGCTGGCGCCTCTGACGTTTGCACAGTCAAACCGCGGGTTAGGCTAACCCTAGCGCCGCCCCTTCTCTGAACCTTCCCACACGCCACCTGCATCTTGGGGCTGGGGTGTGCATGCGGCTGCAGCCAGGTGAAATTCGCGTGCCTGCAGCATGCCATGTCCTGTGCTTGGCCGCACGGTGCTGCCTCAAGCACGGCTGAACAGCCACCCTACCAACAGACGGCTCCCACCCGTCACCAATACCTGGCCTGATCAGGGGCAGGCTGACTTGCCAAAATGACGAACGCTGCGGTCTTGGTCGGCAAACCTCATGTGCCCTCAAAGAGCCTGATGGAGACGAGAACCTGCTGTCCATGCCGACGTCTCGCTGTGCCTTTGGGGCCACTGGGTAAACCTTTGTTGTGCCGCTGTTTTGCTGTGGGAGCACACGGGGGCCGCAGGTGCACCGAGAGAGTGAAGAGGTGGCGCAGACTGTGAGGTGAGCCTGACAGTGAGTTGAGGCCTCATCATCATCGGCGGTTGTAAGGCGGCGGTGTGACCGGTGCAAGGTGTGACTTGGAGGTCGGAGCGCACCGGCGTCCCGTCAACGCATAAGGCAACACCACAGAGCCCACGTGCCACTGCACACACACCTGCACGGAGCCTTGCAGCCAGCAGCAGCCACCCGCACGCGAGCGGGCGCGCGCGTGCAGCAGCATGTCCGCGCCCACGCACTCCCAGAGCGCAGGCCTCACAGCGGTGCAGCAGCTGCAGCAGCATCAGATAGCAGCGGCGTCGCCGGACAGGCAGGAGCTGCTCAAGCTCATCGGGCTCGCCGGACTGGAGGTGGATCAGTCGCTCGCAGCGGCGCTGCTCGACCTGCTGGACGCGGGCGCGCAACCCCGGCCGATCGCGGACTACATCCGCACCGTGCTCTCGTCGGGCCGAAGCGCGGCAAAGCTGGAGCACCCCAAATGAGAACTGCAGCTGTCGGGCCGTGCAGCTGCAAGGAGGTGCGCCCAATGGCAAGGCGTGCAGGGGTGCAGTCAGGAGCAACCAGGAGCTCATGCATGCAGCTTGGGGTGGGACAGGGACGGGACGGGGGACGAGCTCGGGTGCACGGCGCCCAGGAGCAAGCACAGGAAGCTGAGCAGCATCCAGGGACAGAGCAGGAGCCTGACTTGCTCCTGTGCAGGTTGGAAGTGTGTGCAGGGGACGTGTGTGGTGGCGCCCACAGCAGCGCGCCGACGCGGTGCTGCTGGGCGAGTATTCGGTGACTGTGCGCTGCGCCTCGGCTCGCCTTACCTGCCTGGCGTCCAGCTGATGCCCGCTGGCGCTGGCGCGGGAGCAATGGCGGCGGCGGCGGCGGCAATGGCGGGGGCGGGCGGGCCCACACGCCTCTCACACACGATGCAGGCCACGCACCCCCAGCCGCAGCAACACCCGCAGCCGCAGCACCCCATGGGCATGATGCAGGCTGCTGCAGGACCGGGCCAGCCCACCGTGGCCAGCCCCACCCGCATCGAGTCGTTGCTCGGCGGGGCTGCAGGACGGCACCACCACCACCACCATGAGCGCCAGGAGGAGCAGGGCTGCTGGCGAGTGCTGCGGTGCTGCTGGCGGGTGCCATCGTGCCGACGAGCTGGCCACACACGCGCGGGCACCCAGTGGCGGCCAAGCATGGCTGTGGGGTGCACACACATCAGCACTGGTGCTTTCTTGTGGAAAAAGTGGGAAAATTCAAATGTTGGCCCTCAGCACACCCTCAGCACGCTGGGTGCCGCAAGGACGCTCGCGAGAGGTGCAAATCTCAGTCCCCCAAACTCAGCGCGGCGATCCTGATGCGCCTGGCTGCACCCTCCGCGACCGGCCGCAGCCCCCGCACACCGCGAAGCGTCTCCCTGGCGGCTCCACAAGTGGCCTCAGCCTTGCGGAACAGCACGACCAGGATGGCCCAGCTCGCAGCGGCGGTGGCGTGCAGCGAGCCGCTGGCCCTGCGCGTGCACGAGGCCGCCTCCCTGGAGCTCGCGCACCAGGCGCACCTCCGGAAGCTCGAGCGGGACAGGAGGCCGCGCTTCCACATCCTCCCGCTGGAAGGGGGCTGGCTGAACGACCCGTGAGTGCGCCGGTGCTCCGCACGCTCGCGGGAGGGGCGTTTGGGGATGGGGCGTGTGCGCCGCCGGGCCGACCTTGCAGCACCACCACCTTGCGTGTGCAGCAGCGGTGCAGCAGGAGGCTCTCCATGGGGCACCATGCCAGCGGTGATCAGCCGGCTTGCGTGCTGCAGGAACGGGCTGCACTTCGACCGCCGGACCATGCTCTACCACGCCTTCTATCAGCACCGGCAGGGCGCGGTGTGGGACTGGGACCTGTGCTGGGGGCACGTCGTCTCGCGTGACCTCCTGCGGTGGAGCCCCCTGCCGCCTGCGCTGCTGCCGGGCCGGGGCCACGACGCGCGTGACGCCCAAGGTGAGCTGGCTGGCAGCAAGCAGGTGCCGCAGAGACAGCGCGTGGGGCCTGCGTGGGGTGGCTGCGTGGTGTGGCCGCAGGCGCCACCCATCAGCACACCACCACGTGTGCGCTTGTGCGTGCCTGCTCTTGATCCCTGCAGGCGTGTGGTCGGGCTGCGCGTTCCCCACCGACACGCACGGCACCGTGGTGCTCAACACGTCGGTGCGCCTCCGCTCCCACACGCCAGCCGAGCTGCTGCCGCCACACGAGCACGACCTGGGGCTGCAGATGGTGGAGTGCCAGACGCTGGCGCAGGCCAACCTGGACGGTGAGCTGACGGTGTGGCAACCCCCTCCATCTCATTCGGCGCCTTTGTGCCCCTTGCACATCGGGGGGCAGCCCACAGCCTCATCAAGGCACCAAGGACCAGCAGCAAGGAAGAAGATTAGCCAGCGCATCACCCAGCAGCGCAGCCTGCCTTTGCCTGCCTTTGCCTGCCTTTGCCTGCCTTTGCTCCACCGCACACAGGCCGTGACCCGTGGCTGGTCCACTCGTGGTCCAAGGCGCCCGCCCCCGTGCTGCCGCTGCCGCCGCACCGCCACCTGACGGGCTGGAGGGACCCCTTCCTGGTGGGGCGGCCCGGGGACGACGGAGGGCACACCAAGTGGACCATGCTGGTGGGCGCGGGCCACCGTGGGGCTGCTGTCGCGCAGGCGGGGGAGGGGGACGGTGGCGGCCAGGCAGAGCACCACCAGCAGCACGAGGTCAACGTGGGCACGGCCCTGGTCTACACGTCGTCAGAAGGGCCCACGTCAGGTGCGCGCGCGTGTGTGTGTGTGCCAGCTTGCAAACGGCGCAAACAGCCACCATCTGTGACGCATCACCTCGCCGCCGCCTCGCAGCGCCCTCATGAGCAGCCACGCCAGACTGCACGCTACTGCGTGCGCACAGGGTGGGAGTATGCGGGAGAGCTGTGCCGTGGGGATGGCGGTGCGGGCGGCGGCATGTTTGAGTGCCCCCTCCTCTTCAGCATCCCGCCCCACCCTGGCCCCACCGTGGCGTCGCCAATGCTCAACGCTGGCTCATCCAAGGGAGCTCAGGGGCAGCCGCACGCCTTCATCGTCTGCCCCGACAACGCACACCACGCGCCGGTGAGTGAGTGGCTAGTTTGTGTGATGTTGTTGCGACGCGTGCGTGGTGTGGTGCGTATCTGGGCCTAGCGCCAGTGGCGTTAATGGCGGTGTCGTCGCCGTGCTGTGTGCACGCTTTGCACACGCAGGTGTACTGGGTAGGCAAGTACGACTCGACATTTGTCAAGTTCGATCTGCAGGGCGCCCACGGTGCGTCCCCACAGCTTTGCCCTCGTCTGATCGTGTTCACGCTCACCAGCACAGCACACTGTGTCAGCGGAGGCCGTGCAGCGCAATAAACCTGGGTCTTGCTGCCACGTGCGTGTGTGCGTGTGCGTGCAGGTCCGTTTCCTTTGACGCTTGGTGGGCCTACCGTGTACGCACCCAATGTCATCACAAATGACCCACTCGGCAGGTGAGCAGGGTGGTGCGCTAGTCGCGCCGCCGTCACTCCCCACTTCGCGCCATTTAGCAGGTGCTCAACCTCACTCACTCACTCTGCGCGCATGTGCCTTGCTTTGACCGCTTGCCGTGTTGCACAGGATTGTGCTGTTTGGCTGGGCGCAAGAGCTGGGCCGTCCCGCTCCTCCTTCCCGCGTGCCCGGCACCCTGCTCACCTGGGCGCAAGAGCAGGAGCACCAGCTGCAGCACGACTCTGCCTGCAGCCTCTCCCTGCCACGCGTCATCACGCAGCACCCCACGCTGCCGGGGCGCCTGTGGCAGGAGCCCCTGCCGGGCCTGGAGGCGCTGCGCCGCCCTGACGCGTCGTGGGACTTGCTGGCTGGTGGCGCGGCGTCTGACGGAGGGATGGAGGTGGCGGCGGGCAGGCCGTTTGTGGTCCCCCGCACGGAGGGCGCCGAGCACTTTGAAATCCAGGTGAGAAGCGTTGTGGCAGGGCTGCACTGGGGTGGGGTGAGCAACGTACCCCAAACTTGGGGTGTTTGTGCCATGTTGGGCTGCCTGCCTTTACCCGCGAGCGCAGGTGACGCTGCGCAACCCTCGCTCCGTGCGTGGCGCCCGGCGCGGCGGCGTCTGCAAGACTGCGCTGGTGCTGCTGCCCCCTGAGCTTCTGGGCGTGGGCGACGGGCACTTCGCCGCCGCACCGCTGGGCGAGGCGTCGGGGCGGCACGGCGCGGCCTTGGTGGTGGACTGGGACGAAGCGCGCCTCGACGTGGTGCGTGCCGATTGCGCTTGCCTGGGCCTCGCTGCGTTGCCCAGTTGGCTTCCTCCTGCGCTCAACCTCATGAGGAATGCCCGGGCGTCGTGCGAGATGTGCGCAGGTCTACAGCGACGGGACCGTGCCGCTGGACGCGCTGGTCGCGCTGCCTGCCGAGCACCGCCGCGCCATCAACCAGGCCAGCGCTGTCGCCGTGTCCGCTCCCCCTCCCGGCTCCCCCGCACCCGGCTCCGGCGCGGCAGCGGGTGCACCAACCCTGGGCGCGCCACCCACCGGCTCCGGCAGCTCGTGCGATCAGCCGCGCTCGCCGCGCCACCCGCACGCGCTGCACCTGGACGCGGACGGGTGCGTGGAGGAGGAGGAGGGTGAGGAGGAGGGCGTGGACGTCGAGCGCCGCGCGCTGGACGTGTCGGGCTGCCACTTTGTGGGCGGCAAGCTCAACCACTCGGGCGACTCGCTCTCGCTGCGCGTCTTCGTGGACGCTTCGCTGCTCGAGGTCTTCACCTCCACAGGTGCGCGTGTGCTGGGTCAAGGGCCCTGACGCTCCATAATGTCCTGATGTGGCCTGGTGACCTAACCAGGTGTCCTCATGGGGTGTGCCCACTGTTGGATCATTGCAGGTGAGGTGCTGGCGGCGCGCGTGTACCGTGACGTCGGGCCGTGGGTGGACAGCCGACACCTGCCCGCGGTGCAGCTGGCGACCTTTGGCATCGGCCACGCCACGCCCGTCACCTCCCTGGCCGTGCACACCATGGACCACCACTGGGAGCCGGCACCAGTGCATGCCGCCAACGACGCGTGATGAGTGTGATCCTTTGTCAGGACCTGTTCCGACCTGTGAACCTGTTTTGCACCCTGTGAACACCCCCACCTCGTCCGGGACGCGCCATGCCTCGCTACCGGGCGCACAGTCCTGCTTGCGTGTTCTGCATGCTGTGCTGCTTGCTGATGACCCAATCCTGCTGCTGGATGCTGCAACGCTGGTGCGGCCCTCCAGTGCGTCGTGGTGGAGCGATTCTGCGTTGCAGGGGGAGGGCGCAGTAAAGGACCAGCAGTCGACAAGCAACCTACGCCTTGGCACCGCTCTTCTTCTTCTGGAGCTTCTTGATGTAGAACTCCAGCTCCTTGCCTGCGGCCACCACAAGGCACAACGCAAACGTCAAGCCTACCCACACACTAAGAGTGCCGTGCCGTGCTCTCCTGCTTCTACCCCGCTGTCCAGCCCGCTGCATGTGCTGACCTGACCGCTGCCGGCCCAGCTGTGCTTGCGCCGCCCCTGCTGTGTCCATGCTCATGCTCACCCTCGAGGACGTAGCCGTCGCAGCGGCCACTCTGTCCTGGCCGCGAGGCGATGCACGCCAGCAGGCGACCGGAGCTGAACTGCTCAGTCAGATGTGAGTCCAGCTTGCGGCCCTGGAGGCGCTGCTTGATCTTGCGCTTGACGTTGTTGGACGCCTGCGCACACCCACCCGACACGTGGCACCGTCGCCCGGCAGTCCCTCACGCTCATGCTAGGCGCCACCCTGCATCTCCCCCCCCCGCTGCGCTGCCTGGGCTGCCCTCGGCCTCGCCCTGCCTGCCGCGCGGCGAGTGCGCACCTTGCGCTCCTCGAGCTTGTTGACCTCCGCCTCCTTGCCCTTGCCTCCGAGCTCGACGCCGTAGTGCGTCTGGTACCAGGCCTTGAAGGGCGCAGCGTCCACCTGGATGATGGCGCTCTTGACCAGCGTCTGGGTGCGCACCAGCTCGTTGTTCGAGGCGTTGTACACCACGTCGAGGATGCGGACCTTGCGCGAGATGGCCTGCGCAC
>QAXK01002735.1:0-13539 GCA_004335735.1 Chlorella sp. KRBP | reverse complement strand
ATTACTATCGCCAAGCCCCCACCCTACCCATTAAGCCCCACTACTCACATGGTAGGGTATGGCGTGCTCCGGCGCGATGGGATCATCCCTCGCCTGGATGCACAGCAGCGGTACCCGTACGCTGGGCAGGCTGAGTGCCGAGCTGGAGCCCTGGTAGTACGCGTCAACGGAGGGCCAGCCGAACGAGTGGATGGTGAGGGCGTCGTCGAACTGGCGGATGGTGCGGGCCTTGGGGACCTGGTCCAGCTTGAAGGAGCCCTGCGGGGGCGTGGGTAGGCGGGGTGGGGTGGGGTGGGATGGCGGGAGCGTGAGTGGAGGCTGGGGAGCGGGCACGTGGGAGGTCAGCCAGGGGGGGCAACGTCACGGGCAGGCACTTGAAGAAGCAGCGTGACGGCAAAAGACTGCTCCTGGCGAGCACGCAGTTCTGACAGCAGGTCAAGGTGCGAGCGCCCTCCCCTCCCTAGCCTACCTGCACGCCCTGCCACACAGCCTGGTGCCTGGCGTGGATGCGCTTGAGGTTGGCCGCCAGCCTGGCGTCGTACAGCCTGCTGAGGCCCTGCTGGATGTGCGCGTTGCTCAGCGGGAGGTCCAGCGGGTTGCAGAGGGACACGGCGGCGGCCAGCGGGGCGCGCTCCCCCTCCTCTCCCAGGTACCGCACCTGTGCGCGTGGTTCGTTTGAGGCGAGCCGCAAGCAGTGTGTGTTGACGTGACGAGAGACTGGAGTTGTGCATTTGTTTGGGTGCGAGCTGGCGAACCGGGCATGTTTCGCACAAGCGCGACGCAGGAACACGCTTTCAAGGTTGCGGGAAGCAGAGCGCGTTGCTTATGCCGTCCCGTGCGTGCCGCACCATGATATTGGCACCAAGGGACCAGCCGGCCGCCACCAAGGGGGCAGAAGGGTACTTGGACTGCACGTGCGCCACCACCTGCCTGCAGCGCCACGCAAGGGACACACGTTTGCAAGAAAGGGAGCTCGCAAGCAGCGCGGGGTTGTGGCGGCAGCAAGCAGCGGGGCGCACACAACGCTCTCCATGACACGTCGCTCACTGCCCTGTCCGCCCCGCAGAGCAACGTCATTCTGGCAGTCGCATGTGCTCAACCTCAACCCAAGAACGAAGTGTGTAGGGAGCTGCGCAACCGCACCCCGTGCCTGTTCGCATGAATGAACAGCTGGCTAAACTCTGGTTCAATCGCTACTGGCGCAAGCAGCTGCCCAGGAGCGTGTCTCACCTCATGTCGCCCGTGAAGGAGGCCGAGTAGTACTGAGGCACGGTGACGGGCGCAAGCAGCTGCCCAGGAGCGTGTCTCACCTCATGTCGCCCGTGAAGGAGGCCGAGTAGTACTGAGGCACGGTGACGGGCGCGTCGCCCGTGCCCCGGTTGTTGAACACCACGGCGCGCATGCCCTGGGACGCCGCGCGGCGCACGGCGTACATGATGTAGCTGCGGGTGTGGGTGCAGGTGCAGGGAGGTGCGTCACCATTGTCATGGCAGAGTGGGCCACACTACCCTGGGACGCGGCGCACGGCGTACATGATGTAGCGGTGCAGCGCAACGCAAAGCAAATACTCAAGCGTCACGGCACGGTGGCATGCCACACGCACAGGAGAGCAGCGCCACACGCACACGCAGGCGCAAGCTCCAAGTGCGGTCATCCGTCGCCAGCTGTAGCCCAACTGGCAGACGATCAACTCAAGGGCCAGGCCCAAACCCAGCTGGCAGCATAGCAACACTGCTCCTACTCGTGAGCGTGCAACAGACTTGCCTGTTGTGGCTCCCGCCCGTCAGCCCAGGCAGGAGGATCATGACTGGGGCCGTAGGAGGCAGCTTCTGCATACAGGCACACACGCCGTAGGCACACACGCCGTCAGGTGGCACCCCGCCTCCAGGGCGTGTGTCCGACAGCCGAGGCTGGTAGAGCCGCACGCCACGCACCCAGACGTAAGCACCTCCCATCCATATGACCTGACAAACAGATGCAGCTGAGGTGCGCCCCCTCACCTTGGCAGCGCCCTCCTCCCAGTCCAGCGCCACGCACCCGCCGTCACGCGTCCGCATCAGCTCGCGCTGGTAGCGCACGCCACGCGGCGCGCGGCGGCACAGTGACGCAAGGATTGTCTCCACTGCATACACCAGATACACCAGCACCACAAGGTGCGCCAGTGTGTGTTGTTGTTGTTGTTGTTGTTGCATCAGCCGTCGCCGAGATGGCGCTTGGCATCACCAGTGTGTGCGCGTCTACGTCCGCCAAGGTGCCACACGCCATCGCTCCCGATGCGCCTCCCTGACGGAACAGAGGCTCCTGCCAGCTCCGCACCATGCCTGTTGGTGAGGAAGGGCGCCGGCCGGTACGTGTGCAGCATCGCTGTGCACCTGGACGTGATGGCCTGGTGCCACCGGCGCACGTCCGCACCCCCTGCCCTGGGGAGGTGGAGCGCTGGCCGCCGCGCCTTGAGCCTTGCCTCCAGCACCGCCACAGCCGTCACCAGGCCTGCACACGCAGGATGATGGAGCGGTGTGTCAAGGCTGTGGCTTCGTGCCAAGTCAGAGAACGACCCTCGAGCGGAGAGCTCACACGCACCAGCAGCGCCCAGCGCTCCAAGCGCGATGAGCTCAGCCTCGCTCGCGCTGCGCCACGCCTCGAGCAGCGCGGGCGGCAGCAGCTCCTGGAGCGCGTCCACGGAGTCCACCATCACGACCCGGAGAGCTCGCTGCTGCTGCACCTGCTCGAGCTCGAGCGCCGCTTAAGTCCAGGACTGGTGCTGTGGACGCTCTGATGCTGGCTTTGGCGCTCGTTCGTGCCGAGATGTGCTCACGGCAGGACGCAGCTGCTGCGGTGCGGTGGGGCACAGGAGCTCCGGTGTGTGTGTGTGTGCTTGCAGTGGCGTTCAAGGTTCACAACTCTGCTCCTCCAGAGCAGAGTTGTTGTCCTCCAGAGCAAAGTTTGACTTTGGTCACACTCGCTGACAGACGCTGACAGACGCTGAAATCACCTCGATCACTCTCCTCTTGCGCCCCAACCTGCACAGCAAGCGTGTGCGTGTGTGTCAAAGTTCAGCCGGGCACCATCACGTTCTGCCTGCGCGTGCCATCGTCTTCACCACCCGGTCCATCCCAAGCAGCACCATCTCACCTCCATCCTTGGCCGGTTGCCACAGCCAGGCGTTGGCCAGCCCGGTGCTTCCACACGCGTCGCACCCCAGCCTCCCGCGGACGCAGCGCGCGCAGGGTTGAGGCGCGCCCGCCAACAGCCCGCCCACCTGCAGTGTGCAAGGGTGTAGTGCAGGTGTAGTGGCAGGTGAGCGGGCCAGCCGTGCGCCCGCCCCTGCGCTGCGGACACCCCCGACACACACGCACCTTGCCTCGACCAAAGCACACGTCGCAGGGGGTGTATCCTGCTCCCCAGCAGCTCTTGCACTTGCGGGGCTTGAACCACTCCACGCCTCTCTGCACCGCCTTGGGCAGCAGCGCCGCCGCCGGCACCGCCACAGCCACCGCCATTGCCGTCTTGACCACGTCGTGCGCTGCAGACAATGTGCAGAGGTGGCTGGCGCGCGCTCCACGTTGTGATGGTGATGGCTGCAGCTGGTAGTGGCTGCTAGTGGCGCAGCTGCACGCCCTCCGCGCACGCGCCGATGCGGCGTCAGAGTGCCACACGCGGTGCCGCTGAGCCGCTGGCAGGGGCACTGGAGCCATTGGCAGGGGCGAGCACGCTGCCATCGGACGCTGCAGGTGTGCTCCTCCCTGCAGGCGCGCATGCGTGGGGCTTGGTCGAGGCGCGACAACCTTTTGCGGCCACAAGCAGAGCAAGTCGTGCATACACCGAGATGGCAGCTTCGGTCGCCATGGAGCTCCCCACCGCAGCAGGCGCGCCAGCGATCGAGCCAGAGAGCCCTATTGCTGCCGCGCCACCTCGCAAGGCGGCAGCAGCTCCCTCGGAGCAGCCCGCAGAGGCGCTGCACCTCAAGGGGATCAAGGAGGGCACCAGCAAGGACAAGGTGCGTGTGGGTCTGCTGAACCTGCCAAGGCGTGGCCTCAAGCGGTTGCGCAGACAACCCCCGCACGCGTGCCCGCTGCAGGACTCGTGGGGCAAGCTGAGCGTGTCCAACGCGGCGGGGCAGGCCAGGAGCCACATCCACCTCGAGAGCAAGTGGCACGTGCCGCCAGAGGCCGTCTTTGCCATCTTCACCTGTGAGCCACGTGACTCGCTCTATCTTGGCCGTTGCCTCGCCGTGACGTTGCCGCTCCTTTGCCGCCGCCGCCTGCACCCCTTGGCCTTGCACACACACGCTCAGGCACTGCAAGCTTCAGCCCTCCTATTCTTATGCACGATCCCCAGCACGTGCATCTGCGCTTGCCATCCGCCCCCTTGTGACGCACGTGGTAGGAAGTTTCACGATTTCGCATGCGTCGTGCAGACCCGAACAACTCTGCCATCTTCCGGGACGTCAAGAAAATCGGCCAGCGGCGCGTGGTGTCCTCGGCGCCCGGCCGCAAGGTGGTTGAGGTGGAGCAGCTGCAGGACGTCAAGGTGGGGCGCGCCCTCTCCCGCGTGCGACCCACGCCGCAAGCCTTTGGGACGCACATCTCACGTGCAGTTTAGAGCATTGCTTGGTGGGCTTGGCCTGGTGCTGACCTCGCTGCGTTCGTGTGGCGTGTGCATGGTGGCCAACACGCGCGCAGATCATGTGGATAAGCCGGCAGTTCTCCACGTGGCTCACCGTGACGGAGGACTCGCGCGACCCACAGTGCCTGACCATCACCTTTGAGCTGCTCAAGTCGGTGAGAGGACCCTTACACAAGCAGGATGGGGCCTGTGCAAGAGTTGCTTGTGGGTGGCGGGGTGCGCCATGACCTCTTCTGCTTTCTGCCCACCTCTCACGCTTTGCGAGCTCTCAACAAGAGAAGGCTCATGGGTACCCAAGGGCTCATGGCGGGTGGCGGCACCATGGTGGTGCATCCTGTGCTCTCAGCCCACCTCTCACCCTCTGCTTGCTCCCCATCCGCGCGCCCATGCACACACAGGACGTGCTGGCCCAGTTCTCAGGCAAATGGGAGATCACGCCCGTGTACGAGGAGGATGAGCAGAAGGAGGGCGGCGGTGGAGGGAGCAGGAAGGTGGTGGGCTGCCACGCCGTGCTGGTCCAGCAGGTGTTGCCAAAGGGTGAGCGCTGGCACTGTTCAGACATCCGCAATGTGGCTGCCAACGTGCCGCCACAGCAGTGCCCTACCAGCACGCATTC
Organism: Chlorella sp. KRBP; assembly: GCA_004335735.1. Taxonomy (NCBI): domain Eukaryota; kingdom Viridiplantae; phylum Chlorophyta; class Trebouxiophyceae; order Chlorellales; family Chlorellaceae; genus Chlorella; species Chlorella sp. KRBP. The sequence goes on along the minus strand of QAXK01002735.1, from coordinate 8,297 downwards.
CCTGCCTTTCCCTAAACCTGCATGAGAGTGGCAACTTGTGCCCATTTGTGGGACTGCTGCTGCGTCCGGCTCTCACATGCACTCGCACACACTTGCGTGGTTCGCACCTGACACGCCCACCACGAGGCGCCGAACACGATGCAAACTCCTGCACTGCGCTGTGGTGCCGTGGTGGCGTGTGCAGGCGTGCCTCCCTTCATGCAGAACGTGCCGGTCATGGGCGACCTGCTGCGTGGCGTGGCCATGAGGGCCATCCGGCGCGTGGTGGACGACCTGGCCATCGCTGTGGACAAGGTAAGGACCTGGCAACACGTGGCAGGTGTACATATCCAGACGACCGTTGAAACCACGCCTCTGACGCGCTCTATGCCGGCACTCACGCAGTGCCGTGCCAGATGCAAGGCCGTTTGTTGTGCGCGCGTTCACGTGTGCGTGTGCGTGTGCGTGCAGATCCAGGCGGGCCTGCAAAAGGGCCGCAACGTCCCCGACATGATGCGCGAGATGTGCGGCGCGTGCGCGGAGGAGGGCCACGCCAACGGGGCGGTCGAGTCATTCGCCATCGACGACAACGAGGAAGACGAGGAGGAGCAGCAGGTGAGCGGGAGCCTGCACTTGTTGGAGCGCCGCTGCGTGCGTGTGGGTGGAGCTTGAGCTTGACGTCTGGGTGCAGCCAGGTCTAGCGGCTGCTTTGTGAGCAGAGGGCGTCATGCGCTGAGGCAGCGTGAGCGAGCATCGGTGAGAGCGTGCTTGCCACGCACCACCTCATGGCACCTTGCCTGCGCTTGGCGTGACACAGGAGGGCCATGAGACGGCAAGCAAGGACGCCCCAACGCCAACACAGCAGCAGCAGCAGACGGAGGGCGGCGGCCAGGAGGAGCTCGGGAGCGCTGCGGCCCTTGCCCCTGCACCGCTTCAGTCCGAGGCCACTCCCGCAGACGCTGCTGCGGCCGCTGCTGCTGCTGTGCCATCTTCTGAGGGCCCAACCGCCACCCAGCCCCAGCCTGACACCATTGCCGTGGGCAGCCCCGCTGCTGCAGCTGTCTCTACCGAGAAGGAGGAGGAGACGGAGCAGCAGGAGGCGGTGGCGGATGTGCCACAGGGCCCACCTGGAGAGGTGGCAGGGGCCAACGGAGCGGCAGGGGAGGTGGAGCGGGCAGCAGAGGGCGCGGCGGCCGCGCCCAGTGCTGCGGGTGCCGCAATGCCAGCCAGCGCACAGTAGGCAGGTGGCGCACTCCAGCTGGATGACCAGTAGCGGTGCTGCAGCACAATGCGCGCGGGGAACGCTGTACACTGGGGCATCTAGGGACACTGCCGCATGCGCATCGCGTGCGTGTGCTCCCCGCAACTCAGCTTGTATTTTGGCCTGCTCAACAGCGGGTCGCATACCCTTTGATCTCCAGGACCCGTGCTCTCTCTATGTGCTTATATGCGTGCCCCACTGCCAGTGTGTGGCGAAGAGGCGCTTTGCTTGATGACCATCACTGATGACCATCACGTTACAACCAACAGAAGGGCGTCATTGATACACAGGCACTGGCACGCGGCACACTATGAAAAGAGTGGAAGGAGATATGATCAAACGACAGTGTCCCGGGCTGATGAAGATGGCGAAGAAAAGCGCGTCAGAGCTGCTGCACACGTAAAAGGAGTCAATGCAGCACTGCCACTGCTACGGTTGGGCGGGCAGCCTCCAGCCAGCACACAACGGCAACAAGTCGTGTGGCGGCTCCTCTCCTGCTGAGCTCATCAAATCACCCTCGGACCACGACCTCTCCTGCTGGGTTGGCAGAGCTGCAGCCAGCGCATGCCAGCGCGCGCAAGGCAAGCCTTGAAGTGCTTCTACTGCATCGGCAGCTGCTGCTGCAGCACCTTGAGCAGCTGCGCGTGCTGCGCCGTCACAGCGTCCAGCCGGGCCTTGAGCGCTTGGAACTCCTCCACCGACACGGCCACCACCTGCTCGCCACCACCAGCCGCAGCACCGTTAACGGGGGCAGCAGGGCCTGCGTTGCCGTTGCCGTTGCCGTTGCCGTTGCCGTTGCCGTTGCCGTTGCCGTTGCCGTTGCCGTTGCCGTTGCCGCTGTTGCTGGTGGATGCGTTGGCGCGGGTGCGGGCGCGGCGCGGCGTGCGTGGGGCAGCGCCGTCGTCGTCCAGGGGCGGCGGGGCGGCGCGGGGCCGCCGGGTGGTGGTGGTGGTGGCAGAGCGGGGTGTGGAGGTGGAGGTGGTCTCGGGGCCGCGGCGTAGGGTGGGGGTGCGCAGCCTGAGCGTCGTGTTGGCACTGCGGACAACGACAGGGTGAGAGAGGTGCGACACGAGATGAGATGGTGGCTGCCTTGGCCACAAGTGCGAGCATGCGGCAGCGGTAGCAGCAGGCAGCAACTGCTGTTAGCGTGTGCATGATGGTTCAGCGTGAGCGTGTGCATGATGGTTCAGCGGTGCCTCTCACCTTGGCTGCAGGGGCTCGCGCTTGTACACAAAGAGCAGCAGTCCCTTGCGCTCGTTCTGGAACGGGCCTGGCACCGGCACGCACACCAGGTCAGGTCCGCTCTCCTGCATGACCCTGCTCACGCTGCTGCTAATGCTGCTGCTGCTGCTGCTGGCACCACCAGCAGCGCCAGGGCTGCCGTCCTCCCCGCCCACACTGGCAGGGCTGCTGGTGGCGAGGGCGGCGGCGGCGGCCTGCAGTGCCTTGCGAGCTTGCGCGGTTGGGAGGCGAAGGGAAAAGTACCGGGCCAGAGCCAACGCCTGCGGGGCAAGCGGTAGAGGGAGTACTTAGGGCGGGGTGTTGCCACTTGGTGCCGACTGGGGTGGCGCACAGCGCCTCTTGGCTGCACTTGATGATGCAAGAGTGCATGTGAGTGCACAAAAGGAGCGTCCTAGGGCCATACGTGCGGCAGTCTAGCAGGCAGGAGCTTGGGCAAGCCACAGGCAAGGTGCAGAGTCGAGCCTCACCTTGATGCTCGTGATGGCACCTGGCATGCCACCAGACCCCAGGCACACGCTCGACGCCTCCTCCACAGCCGCCTTGCCGCTGCCGTTGCCGTTGCTGCTGCTGGCCTCTTCCTGGCCGCTGCCCGCGCCATCCGCCTGCCGTGGCACAACGGTGCGCAGCAGCAAGCCCAGCGAGTAGGATATGCGCGTCCACTTGTCTTGCCTGGTCTTGCCCATCCACAGGAAGCGCAAAGTGCTGGACGGTGCGCTTGGCACGCCGCTACTGCCGTCGCCACTGCCGCTGGGCTGCTCGTGCTGTGCCTCCTCCGCCCCCGCCTCCCCCTGCTCTTGCTGCTGCTGTAGATTGCGTCGCGGGGGCAGCGTGGCGGCGGTGGGGGCGTCAGGCAGGGAGGCCAACGGGACCAGGCTGGTGAAGAGGTAGCACACGAGCTCCGGCTGCTCCAACTGCTGCGTGACGTTGCTTCCGTCGCGCCTGAAGCTCAGCTGAACCTGCAGTGGGACAGAGCGCCGTGGGACAAGGCGGGCGCGCGTGAAAAAACAAACCATGCCGCGACAGAGCCAGACAGCGCCAGGGCAAGCAGCCTGCAGCTGTTTTAAGGCGGTCTGCTGCTGCGTTGCGGGGCAGGGCTCCAGCGTGGCTTGCCTGGATGCGGTTGGGGTGGCCTTGCTGCTGCAGCAGGGCGTTGGCCTCAGCCAGGGCAAAGAGCGCGCGCGCCGTGGCGGCGTGCCCGTTGCAGATGAGCATCACCCTGGTGCTGGCGCTGCCGAGGCTGGGCTGCAGCGACGGGTGGTTCAGCACCGCCTGCGGATGGCACGCGAGTGCCCACAAGCCTTGCGTGAAACATCGTGCAGCAGCCGCAGGCAGCAACAGAGGAGCTGCAGCACGCACACCACTCACGGCGCAGACGGACAGCACGCCGCTGTTGCTCTGCACGGAGATGGGCATGACTTGGGTGCGGGGGCGGGGCGGAACGCGGGGTTCCCCCACTGTGCCCTGCCTGGCGTCTGGCTCTGCACACGCAGTTTGGTGGCCACGAGGAGCAGCCGCATCTTGACGTGCCATGCCACCAGTCCTGGTGCTGGCGGTGGGTGCGGCGGCGTCGCAGATCTTTCGACTCTCGAAGCACGCACCCGCAGGCGCAGCAGGCTCGGGAGACGGAGAGGCGGGAGCGGGCTCGCTGATGACGGGCTCCTCTGCTGCAGCGGCGGGGGCTGCAACGCACAGAGCCCGCACAGAGCGGCTCGGGCGCCTGCGGAGGAGCAGACTGGCCCTGCTGGCCGACGTCGTGGCGCATGGTGGCGTACGGATGCACGACCTCATCATTGCAGCGGGTGGATGCGACTGTAGAGCGCCGATTGTGGAGCATCAGCGCTAAGACCCGGATGGGAGTGCCTGCGAGTATCGGCTGAAGCGCTCGCGAGCCTACCAGCAGCGTGCTAGAATGCAATTGTGCGCCTGAGTTCAGCAGCACGCTCCCCAGCCAGCTCGCACGCCGCGGAGCGCGCACTGAGTGCCGGGCAGCGCGCGCGTGCGCAAGCTCGGCAGGATGACCAACAACAGGGTAGCGCCGGTGCGCTCCGCCTCTCGGCAAATCGTCACGGCGCTGGAGCACGCGAACTCGGACTTGGCACTGGCCCCCCGCCTGACGAGCGCCACGGGCGACAAGGAGCTCAAGCGCATGCTCATGCAGCAGCTGCCGTCTGCGCGTGTGGCCGTCGCTGGAGACAGGGTGAGTGCGCGCGCGGCTCTCGTGCTCTCGTCCCGCATATTGACGTGCCGTAGATTTTGACCTCAGCCGCACGACGCGTGTGGACCGCAGGAGGCGCTGGAGGACACGCACAAGGCGCAGATATGCAGCATCAAGGTGCTGGGCGAGGGCGCCTTTGGCCTGGTGGACCTGGTCATGGTGGCAGCGCACGCCGAGGGATGCCCGTTGCTCTGCGTGCGCAAGAAGCTGCTCACCCAGACCGACCACAACAAGAACGACCCACGCCTGGAGGTGCGTGAGTCAGCCACCTACCGCACCGTGCACCGCAACGCCCGCACCGTGCTGCTGCAGCTCACGTCCTGAGGGGCGCGGACTCACCCGCACATGCGCTGGCGCGCCACCTACAGGTGGAGTTCCTCAAGACAACGTCAGGCAACCCCTTTGTGGTGGAGATGTGGACGAGCGTCATGGGCGCCATGGACTGCACGCTGCTGCTCGAGTACTGCCCCTACGGCTCACTGGACAAGCTCCTGCTGGTGCGTGCTAATCCACTGCTGCAGCTTCCTGGGGCAGGAGGGCAGGAGGGCAGGAGGGCAGGAGGGAAGGAGGGAAGGAGGGAAGGAGGGCAGTCTCCAAGCTGTCAGCCACAGCACGCTCACCACCCCAACGTCAGGGCCCCGCAGTCAAGCCATGCATTGAGCTCAAGCATCTGCCCACCTGCCCTACCTAACCACGTGGCCGCCTTCCCATGCCGCAGGTGGTGAGTAACCAGCGCTCGCAGCTGTCCAACGGCTGCCTCACATGGATGTCTGACAAGGTGCTGGGCCGTGAGCGCTACGTGGGCCTCACCGAGCGCGAGGCCAAGTTCTACGCCGCCTGCTGCATCCTGGGGCTCGAGTGGCTGCACAGCAGAGGCATCCTGCACAGGTGCGCACGCAGCGAGCTGGCACGCCGCGCTGTGCGTGCTGCGCTGGAGACTGGCGCTCGCTTATCAAGGCACGCCATCTGTTTGGACACAGTGTGTGGTAGACGTGACGGTGCGTCGCCAGATGCACGACAGACAGACACGCGCTTGCGCTGTGCTGTGCTGCGTCGCGTGGGCGCAGGGACCTCAAGCCCAGCAACTTGCTCCTAGCTGAGAATGGATACGTCAAGCTGGGTGACCTGGGCCTGTGTAAGAAGCTGGGCAAAAAGGAGGTGGCCAACTCACAGGTGCGTCGCCCAGCGCTCCAAATGAGGCAATAATCCAGTGTCATGCCGCAAGGGATGCCTTGCCAGCGCACACGTCAGCGGCCTCTTCTGCAGCTGGTGTTGTTGGGCTGGAGGAGGCACTTGTACACCTGATGCCTCCACGTCTGTGGCCGCTGTGCTGCCTTGGTTGATGCGGCCTGAAGCCCTGTTTGCAAGCTCCCCGCACACTCTGTGCTGTGCAGGTGGGCACCCCAGGGTACATGGCCCCCGAGGTGATGCACAAGGAGCGCAAGACCGTTGGCTACAGCTGGCCCGCTGACATGTGAGTGCCCAAACATCCCTCCCTCCCTCACCCTCCCTCCCTGCTATGCTGCTTGCCCTGGGCAGCGCGCCACCGTCAGCAGCGCACGGCCCGCCGCCCACACGCACCTGGGCTGTGCTGCTCCCATGCACTCACGTGCGCCAGGTATGCACACGTATGTGAACCTGGTTGTTGACCCCGCTGCTGCCCTGTCCTGCCCTTTGAACCCGCAGGTGGTCGCTGGGCATCATGTTGTGGGAACTGGTGGACGGGTTGCCGCCCCGCTGGGCCCCCATGAGCTGGTACTGGACGCCCACCATACACTTCCCTGAGCGCTTCTCAAAGGCGAGCTTCACGAGCTCTTTGGTGCCCAGTGCACTGCAATCGCGTGCTCGTGACAGCAACAGTGCGACAAGAACTAGAGCTAGAGGAGAGTCTAGAGGAGCTGCAACGACCTGGGTATCAGTGGGATTGATATCAAACCGGTCCCCGTCGCTGCTGCCGTGCTGCGTCCGTTCCCTTTGCAGGACCTTCAAGACCTGCTCACTGCCCTGCTGCAAAAGGACCAGAACGAGCGCGCAAAGCTGCAGGACCTGCGCAAGTACGCGTGGTTTGCTGACTTGGACTGGCAGGCGCTGGCCGAGCAACGCCTGCCCGCGCCCACCATGCCGGAGATGGAGGTGAGGCGACGGAGGGGTGGAGGGCCGTGCAGGCCGCAGCCTTAATGCAGCAGCCCTGCTCTGTTACGCACACATAGGCACGCAGCGCACTATCCTGTGAGCTGTGTCGTCAAAGGCACGGTGACACTTGTGCTGCCGCTGCCCGCAGGAAGTGCACATCCACTCTCGCGCCGGGCTGCCCGTGGTCGTGTGAGGCGGGATGGATGCTTGGCTTGCGTAGCGGGGCGGGGATAATAGCAAACCTCTTGGCAAATGCGCCGTTCTTCCCCTTGAGTTACTCTTGACTTTGTTCTTGCTCTTGGCTGCGGCGCTTTGAGGGAGATGGAGAGAGGGACTGTGTTCAGGTGAAGCTGCCCTTGACACTGGAAAGCAAGAGCGTTGCACCATGCACTGCCACACGCACTTGAAAAGGAAAACAAGACGACTGCCCCCCGAGATGATACTTGTTCTTGCCAAATGCTTCAGCTGCCACTGCTGTGCTGCGCCCCGTTGCTTGCACCGACACAGCTGACGTGCCTGCCTCTGCGCCTTTCTGACGGCTGGCATGTGGCATTGCATTCCCGGCCGCGTGCTGTAAACTCGTACTACCGCTGACACCTTTCCGGAGAGGCCAGCGCCCTGCTCCATTTCTGTCAAACCGATTGCAATACGATACGCTAGTGAGCACGACCACCGCGGCCCCCAGACAACGAGCATGTGAAGCGGAGCGCAGCCCTGGCTCACCGCAAGCGCAAGCACACTGCGCCCAAGCCATCGAGACCACAGCGCACAGCTTAATGCTTGCAGGCCAGCTGGGAAGACAGCAGCCGCGCATGCAGGTTCGTTGTCGGACGCTGCCATCAGGGCACGTCCAGCAAGATATGCCTCACACCACCTCCCCGCGGCGAGGCAGCCAGTCCTCCTCCCTCAGCTCGGCCATGGCGGCGGATGCGTTGCCCATGAGTCGGATCTGGTACGCCGACAGCTCCTCCACGCAGGCGTTGCAGCAGGCCGTGTGGCGGGCCACCCAGGCGCGGCCCGGGTGGTAGCGTAGGTCAGCCAGGGCCACCAGCACGTCCACCAGGTCGGGCGGGGACAGGGAAGGCATGTGGCGGGCCACGTAGTCAGCAAGGTCCTGCAGGGGCAAGGCAAAGCACGTGCAAGCGCTTGCGCACCCACGCACACGCCCAAACAGATGCAAATATCGACACACACACACACACACACACACACGCTGCCCCAAGGCACACCTGCACCTCTCACAGCTGCACACGCCGTCGTGCGCCGCTCCCCTTGCCGCGCACCTGCAGAATGTGTGCGTACCGCACCAGCCACTTGCGCCCCGGCGTCCACGCCCTGGCCAGCGCGCCGCCCTGCGCTTCCTCGGGACGCAGCAGCCGGCTGGTCGCCCACAGCACCGCCACCGCTGACGCCACACTCCCACCCCTCTCACCTCCACCCCCGCCCACCCCACCACCACCAGCACCA
>QAXK01002734.1:0-18998 GCA_004335735.1 Chlorella sp. KRBP | reverse complement strand
TGGGCCGTCCACGGCGCTGAAAGACTCGGTAGAATGAATCTTGCCCATCACTTCCGGAATCGTGTTGGGGTCCTCCCGGGGCCGCATCGCCTGTCTGCGCTGCTGCTCCTCCTGCGGGCTGCCCGGCACCGCGTCGTAGACGCTGTTCTGCAGGTGCGCGTGCGCTCCGTCGGGCGCGTAGAGGCCGATGGGGCCTTCGCTGATGTCCAGCGAGTCGCCCAGGTGCCGGTGGGGCTCCTGCTTGCGCGCGTAGCTGCTGCCGACCGGCGCCTCGGCCTGGGACGCAAAGAGGCGCAGATCCCTGCTCGCCAGCTGCGCAGGGATGGCTGCCCTCCGCAAGGCGTCCCGGAGAAATGGTAAAAGGGGCTGCATCCGTTCGCGCTGATGCTGCTGATGGATGAGTTGGGGGTGTGTCCGTGTCGCGCGCTGTGCTGCTCCGTGTCGCGCGCGTTCTGGTGGGGCTCTGGTCGTGATGGTGTACAGCAGTACCGCCATGTCATCACGCATGCCATGAGGATGGATCACCCTCATCATCAGCTGCTTCCCTTCTGCGCCAGGTCCATGGCCACGTTGCTCATGCGGTCCGCCGCCTGGTTGAATTGCCGCAGCACGTGCGTGAGGGTTGGCGGCGCTCCCGCCTTGCCCGCCACGCTGGCGAGCGTGTCACGTGCGGCTCCGACGTATGGCTGTAGGTGCTCCTGCTGCACGCGCCACTTTCCGTTCACCTGCAGCACCACGCCACACCACCACCAAACTGTAAGCTGTTGGCCGTAGACGCCCACGCACTAGCGCTCCGTTAGCCATCAGCGCACCTGGTTGACAACGAGCTTGGAGTCGCCCTGCACCTCCGGCTTGGTCACGCCCAGCTTGGACGCGGCCTGCAGGACAGGGCATGGGTTCCGGGCCGGTCATGGCCGCCGAATCACGGGGCCAGACCACAGGCAGCAGCCATCATGCACTACACGCACCTGCAGGCCCAGGATGAGACCACCGTACCTGCACCATGCAGCAGCAAGGCGGCACGAAGAACGTGAGAACCTGCTCGCTTGCGTGATGCTGCTGCTGCCACGGTGTGCTGTTAGCACAGAGTGGTGGACACTCACTCGGCCTCGTTGTTAGTGCAGCCGTAGGGGAGAGGACAGGCCAGCTCAGCCACCTGCGTGCGGGACAGCAATGCCAGCACAAGCGTCCGTGTGCAGTGCAGGCAACAAGATACGTCACAGCGCCGCAGCCGCAGCCGCAGCCGCAGCCGCAGCCGCAGCCGCAGCCGCAGCAGCTCTCACCATCCTGCCCGTGGCCACCTCGGTGATGACGGCGCCGCTGCCCGCATAGCCAGGGTTGCCACGCGAGCCCCCGTCAAAGTTCTGTGAGCGTGCAGCAAGCGCTCAAAGCATCCTTGAGGTCTCGTCCTCGTGCACCACACCACACACAATATGCCTGCACCAGGTGCAAGGTGGAGCGCGCCCATGGCCCCACGCACCACGCGGTAGGCGCCCGGCTGGCGGTTGACTTGATACCCTGGGTCCACCTGCACCGTCTGGCCCTGCGCCCGCACCCTGGCCACCACCTCGTCCGGCGGGGGCTTACTCGTCACCTTGGGATGAGAGGGCCGCTGCACGCAAACAGCAAGCACAGCGGTGGGCGCTCATGCGGTCAGGAGGCTGATAGTGGCAGGTTGGCCGTGGTCGCGCTCACCAAGGACCGGGGTGTGAGGCAACTGCCAGTCAGGCAACTGGCATCACCTCACCGCTGGTTGCGATGGAGGAGGCGCAGGCTGATAGCCGCCGCTGTTGTACCCACGCGAGCCGCCACCACCGCCACCACCGCCGCCTGCGTATGGCTCATACCTGTGCGGTGCACGGCACGTGGCACAGCAGCCTCAAGTGCCAGGCTGGAGAGCGACTGCGTCAGGCCGCACCAGGGGCAGGAGCGTAGCGTTGGCGGAGGCCTTGATCGCACCGCTGGGTGGATGGCTGGTGGGACGAACTGGCGGCCTTGCCGCCACCTCCACCTCCCGCAGTGTTCCCCATGTAAGCCGACGCCTCTGCCTGCGTCCTGAAGGACTTGTACTTGGCTCCCGAGTAGTGGTGGGTCTCCTGCTTGCACTCCTCCCTGTGCGCGAGGCAAGGCACATCGCGACACATCGCGCTGGCATCGAGCCGACCCAAGCTCCAGGTTGCATTCAAGCTTGCGGCCGGTGTGGCCGACCCCCTTGCACGCGCACCATGACTGGTAGATCCCTGGCGCCCTCCCGTTCTTGACCGCGTAGAACTTGCCCGGCGGCATGGCGCTCCGAACTGCACACCACACACACCGGCCAAGGCCTTGCGAGTGCCAGGGAGGCGTGCATGCCATGCGCTACCTGGCCTGCATGAGCAACTGATGGCACGGCTGCTGCCTCCCCTTGCGGGCGAGGTGCGTGGCGTGTTGTGCGACCCCAACGCCCGCCCGCCTGCCTGCCGCGTCCCTGCAGAGCATCCCTACGCTGCCAACCTCATTGCATGCATCTGCTGCAAGCCGTGCCTCCTGCAGCTGGCTGGAGCATCACCGTGCTTGCCACCTTGCCGCTCGCGCCCTGGGAGCACGAAGCGCGCCTCCGAGCTTCCCACAGTGCTGCTCACGAGCTTGCCGTCGTCGCACCTGGCACGCTGCCACGCCGCGCGGGATCAGGAGGTGCCGCACTGCAGGCTGGGGCTCGTCCAGGTGGAGCCCCGCGGCTGCAGCTGGCCACACTGTGTGCTGCCAGGCAGCACTTACTGCTGCCCTTTGTGCGCAGCTGACGCTTCTGGAGGGCCTAGAGCGCCGGACGACCGGAGCGCTTGGGCAGCGCAACCCTAGGGCGTCGAGACGGGGACGCGTCCGCACCAGGAGCAGGGCCACTAGCAGCTCACAACGGCCTTTGCAGTGAGCCCTTCACCCTCTCCATGCTTTGGGACGCCAATGCGCACATCAAATCGCTCGCGCACGCGGCGCACTCGCCACAAACTCAAGCAAGTGCTTCGGCGCGCAAGGAACAGGACAGCAAGAAAATGCAAGCACAGCCACGCCTACTCTTCTGCACGTTATTGGATCACTGGTACAGCGCTGCTCAGCAGCTGCCCAAGGACCAGCAGCGCTGAGCTGCCGTATGGTTAACACCCTCAGTATCCCTGCTGAGCTCTGTCCATGGCCACGTTGCTCATGCGGTCGGCGTCCTGGTTGTACTCGCGCGGCACCAGCGTGAGCCAGGGCGGGTTGCAGTCCCACGCCGTCACGCTGGTCATCAGGTCACGTGCGGCTCCGACGTACGTCCGCAGGTGCTGCTTGCGCACACCCCAGTCTCCGTTGACCTGTGTAGGCGGCACCATGGCAACCGACAAGGTGGGAAGGAGCTCCCTTGCTTGGTCATGCCATGAACTCGTTTCGTTTCGTTGCATGTTGCCGCCAGCCGGGCATGGCTGCTTGGCATGCTGCACTTGGCCAGGCCATTATCATCAGAGGCAAGGCGCACCTGGTTGACCACGAGCGCAGAGTCGCCCTGCACTTCAGGGTGGACCATGCCCAGCGTAGCCGCAGCCTGCAGGCACAAGGTTGTCAGCACAGCTGGCAACACCTGGTCATGACGGCACCATTGCCACGGCACCAATCCACGGGGCCAGACCATGCTGCAGCCACCACATGCACTACACGCACCTGCAGGCCCAGGATGAGACCTCCGTACCTGCACCATGCAGCAGCAAGGCGGCACGAAGAACGTGAGGACTTGCTCGCTTGCGTTATGCTGCTGCTGCCACGGTGTGCTGTTAGCACAGAGTGGTGGACACTCACTCGGCCTCGTTGTTGGTGCAGCCGTAGGGGAGAGGACAGGCCAGCTCAGCCACCTGCGTGCGGGACAGCAATGCCAGCACAAGCGTTCGTGTGCAGTGCAGGCAACAAGAGACGTCACAGCGCATCAGCACCACAACCACCACCACCACCACCAGCATCTCTCACCGTCCTGCCCGTGGCCACCTCGGTGATGACGGCGCCGCTGCCCGCATAGCCAGGGTTGCCACGCGAGCCCCCGTCAAAGTTCTGCGAGCACGTGCAGCAAGCGCTCAAAGCATCCTGAGGCTCCTTTTCAAACAGCTCGTGCGTGCAGCATCGTGCGAAACAACACACACGCTGTGCCCTGCACCGCACACTCCGGGGACCAAACACGCCCTGCATGATGATGATGATGACCACGGCCTGCTGCGCATTGCCCCTGCACCAAGCCAAGCGGAGCGCGCTAATGGGCCCACGCACCACTCGGTAGGCGCCTGGCTGGCGGTTGACTTGGTACCAGCAGCTGACCTGCGCCCTCCTTCCCTCATTCTGCACCCTGTCCACCACCTCATCAGGCGACGGCTTGTAGTAGTCCTCCTCATACTGCACAGCAGCACAAAGGGCAAGGAGCGAGGCCATGGCCAGGGGGGTGACGCCGACTCTGGCCCTCAAATGCAGCGGCCCTCAAAGGAAGGCCGGGAACACCTAAAGTGCTGACGTGGTGCTTGACACGGGTCGGAGAGCCAGGGTCGCTGTGCTCAGTGGCAATGCTCTCAGTGGCTAACATTCCTGCAACCGGTGTTCCCATCCCTCACGGACAGTCCACAGCACGCGCTGCTCACCTCCTGCTGTGGAGGCTCGGGGCCGCCCACCTCATACTCGTCATCATCATTCTCATAGTCGCCGTCATCGTTTGAGTTGTACCCGCTGCCGCCCGAGTCCCCCTCATCGTCCGAGTAGTACTGGTTGTACCTGCGAGCACCACGGTGCAATCGGCACGGGCAGAGCCGCAATCAGGGCAAGGCTGGAGAGCGGTACGTTGGCCAGGGCTACAGCCAGAGGCACTTGCTAAGGGCTCGCTTGCTGAGCTGATGCTGACGCCATGGTCGTTGCCTCCCTCGCTCCCTTCCGCCTGCATCTCTCACCCCATGTAGGCCTCCGCCTCCCACCGCGTCCCGAAGGACTTGCACTGGGCGCCTGAAAAGTAGATCGTCTCCTCCCTGCACTCGTCCCTGCGGGAGAGACCACAGCCAGAGCCACAGACGTCAACGTTGCCCGAGCCTTGCGCATACTTCAGCGGAGCGTTCCACTGCACGCACCACGAGCGGTAGATGCCCGGGTTCCTGCCCACCCTCACGGCGTAGTACTTGCGGCGGGCCATGGCTGCTTGGGTGACCTGCGCTGCTCGTCGGCACGTGGCGAGACGCTCAGTGTGGCCATGGCAAGGTCTTGCCATGTGCACCTGGACTGCGTGAGCACCCACACTGGCACGCTGCTGCCTCCCCGATGCGAGCGAGATGCGTGGTGTGTCGTGCGACCCCAACGCCCGCCCGCCTGCCTGCCGCGTCCCTGCAGAGCATCCCTGTCCACTGCCAGCCTCATTGCATGCATCTGACGCAAGGCCGTGCCTCCTGCAGCTGCCTGGAGCATCACCGTGCTTGCCACCTTGCCGCTCGCGCCAACGGCAGCACGAAGCGCGCCTGCGTGCTTCCCACAGTGCTGGTCACGAGCTTGCAGTCGTCGCACCTAGCACGCTGCCACGCCGCGCGGGGCCAGGAGTTGCTGCGCTTCAGCTGGGGCTCGTCCAGATGGAGCCCCGCGGCTGCAGCTGGCTGGCCACACTGTGTGCCGCCAGGCAGCACTTACTGCTGCCCTTTGTGCGCAGCTGGCGCGTCTGGAGGGGCCGGCGGGAGCGCTTGGGCAGCGCAACCCTAGGGCGTCGAGACGGGGAGCACCAGGAGCAGGGCCACTAGCTTAGCTCACAACGGCCTTTGCAGTGAGCCCTTCACCCTATGCACGCTTTGGGACGCCAATGCGCCAATCCGCCAAGGCACAACGAAACACACACCACTTCCGCGGCCCAAACGGGGCAAGCTCAAGACCCCTCACAAACCATACTTAACCCCATACAGGTCCCCCACAGGTCCCACATTGTCATCAACGCAGGCGCAGTAGCGGGCGCCTCACAGCGGTGGGCGCTGCTCCTGCTCCTCCTGAGCAGCAGCAGCGGGCGCTCAGCCGTACATGGAGTAGTCGACGCTGCGCACGGCTTCCTTCTCCGACAGGTCTGGGCTGTGCTCCACGTCGTGCCCGGCCATCATGCGCCGTCCCCGCCCCTCCACGTGCAGCCACATGATTTTCCCCTGCGCAGCAGCATGCACATGAGTCAAGTGTGTGCATACACGCTGCACCATGCCCTTGCACAGGTGGCCCACAAGTGGCCACGCAGCAGCCCCGCGGCCGGCCGCGCCGTTTGCACGCTGCACACACACGCACCTGGCCGTGATGTGTGTGCTCCTTCCTTAGGATGTCCTTGACATGCTGCACGCGCTCGGCAAAGCTCTCCTGCTCTGCGCAGGGCAAATTTTGCGCACGTTGGTCGCAGTCAGAGCGCACACCCCACTGGCAGGCGTCCACGCCTGCATTGCTGCCCGTATGGCAGGTATGCCAGCCCATCCCTTTCCTGCATCTGTTGCTGCTGCGCGGGCCCGTGCGGCCCTGATCACAGATGCGCCCGGACGAGTGCGGCCACCCGCCCACCCCAGCAACGTGCAGGCCTGGGGGCACTGTGCAGGACAATGTGCCTCGCCCCAGGCCACTGTGCGTGCTCCCCAGGGCAAGAGCGGCGCTGGCCGAGCGCTGCGACATCACTTGCGACACGGTGAGGCACCCATGACCCACCTGCTTTTCGGCTGGCCTCTGGCGCAGGCGCAGCATTGACGGGCGCGACCAGCACTGCGACGTGGCGCCTGGGCGTGGAGCACCGTGCGCCACTTGCCGTGCAGCGCGCCGAGACCAACGAGCACGCCATCGCGCGCGAGACCCTGTGTGTTTGCGCCTTGTCGGGCGAGTAGGATTGTGTGTGTTGCAGTAAACGCGTCGTTCGTGCTGCTTCTTCCTTTGCTCCTCCTCCGCCTTGCATGATTTGGCGGTCTGGGGAGTTGAAGCGGAGCGACTGTTGAGCCCACACACAGCTGAGTTGCACCACACTTGTAATCTGGGCTAACTCAGGGCGCCAACTCGTTTCTGAGCGACCGAGGAGGAGGACAGCACCTGCCACCTGCAGCACCAAGCAGCAACAGCAGCAGGAAGCGCGGCACGACGACGCAGCAGCACCATCCGCACGCGCGCAGGCCGGCCGCATCCTCCTCCACCACGCAGCTGCACAAGCTGTCGTCCCCAGCTCGCACGCCGCTCAGCAGCCGCTCCAAATCGCCAGGCTTTGGCGCCATGAAGAAAGCCGACACATGGCAGGACGTGATGTGGAGGTGCGTGTTCTGAGGCCTTGAGAGCCTGGGGACTGGCAGGTGGCCCACCGCCCGTCGGCTGCGCCCCTTGTGCCTCAACCTTGTGCCTCCTCTCCTGGCTTGTGCACACCTGCGCAGGTACAGAGGCGTGCTCCTGGTGCTGCTCATCCCGGTGGGTGCCCAGGCGCATTCGAGCCTCGTTCTGTGCAGGCGCCCAGTCCGGCACGCGCTACAGCTCCACCTCCCCCTGCCACGCACAGACCACAGCAGCAGTGCGTGCATGCATTTCTCTGTGCTAATCGCAGGGGCTGCTCATCGCGGCAGTGCTCACCATTCTCCCGCGGGCGTCCACGCTGGCCGTGGACCCCTCGCACACGCTCAAGGACCTGCAGAACCACAAGTCGGGCGTGCGCTACGCAGTGGTGTTTGACGCGGGCAGCACCGGCAGCCGCGTGCACGTGTTCAAGTTCCAGCTGGAGGACGGGCGGCTCAAGCTGGAGTCGGACACGTTTGAGCAGCTCAAGCCCGGACTCAGCAGCTATGCGGACGACCCAGCAAAGGCAGCCGCTTCCTTGCAGCCGCTGCTGGACACGGCGCTCAAGACGGTGCCCAAGGAGCAGCAGGTGCGTGCGGGCGCGGCCGCCGGTGCACACAGGCTGTGCGTGGGCCACCGGTTGCACGGCCTTCCGACTCCAGCAGCGTGTTGGCCACATCTAGGCACTGGTGAGTCAACCGTGAGGTTTAGCAGGCACTGACGGGTGCCCTGGCGTGTCGCGCGGGGCTCCTGAACATGGTGCAGGGTGCCACGCCCGTGTCGCTCAAGGCCACGGCGGGCCTGAGGCTGCTGCCTGGCGACAAGGCGGACAAGATCCTGCTGGCCGTGGAGGAGAAGCTCAAGAGCACGCCCTTCAAGCTGGCAGAGGGAGCCGTGGCCATCATGGACGGTGCGTAGGGCTGCAGGCAGCTTACGGCGTGCTGGAGGGAGGGTGCGGGCGTGGTGGAGTGGACGTAGCAGACGCCTCGTCCGCCATCGTGGAGACTGGCGTGGCACGGCTTGCCTGCACGGGATATGGACCGCAGCAGGGGCGCTGGCGCCCCGCACAGTGTCAAGAGACCACGAGTGTGGCACCGTGGGCGTGCGCGTGCAGGCAAGGACGAGGGCGCCTTTGCCTGGCTGACGCTCAACTACCTGCTGGGCAAGCTGGGGGGGGCGCCTCAGGACACGGTGTCCGCAGTGGACCTGGGTGGCGGCTCGGTGCAGGTAGGTGCGCTTGCATTGATGCAGGTGGGCTAGGGGAGGATGCGCATGGCAGGGTGTGCCATGAGAATGGGGACGACTGACGCCCGGTGAGCATCATCCATGCTGCAGCAAAAGCGCGTGCTGCAGACCTGCGCGTGGTTCCCTGCGCATGCTGACTCAGATGGTGCCGTCGTCGTGTGCGCGTGCAGGAGGCGTTTGCCATGACGCACGAGCAAGCCGCCAGCGCGCCCAAGGAGCTCGTGTCCAAGCTTCACGGCAACGGCAAGACATACAGCGTGTATGTGCACAGGTGAGGGAAACGGAGGGGGAGGCAGAGAGGGAAACAAAGGAGGATTGGCAAGACGGACGCAACCTGCGTGCACCTTCCACCCTGCCGTCTGCCAGGCTAGCGTGGCGTGGGCAGCGGAGGCACGCCGTCTTGCTCTTCACCATGCGACACCCAAGCACTTGGCTTCAACACCTGGGCTTGTGGGTGGTGGCATGTGTGTGCGCTGTGCAGCTACCTGGGCTACGGCCTGATGGCAGCGCGGGCCAAGGTGCTGGAGACAGTCAAGGACGAGGCAGCGGGGCACCCGTGCTACGGCAAGGTGCGCCTGGCCAATTTGCCATCTTGTGCCGACCTTTTGCTGTGGACAGGATACAGCAGCACCAGGACCCGCCTTCACCTCTGGTTACCTCTGCTGATCAGCGAGCGGTCACATCCTTGCCATGGAGCTGGTCACATCCTTGCCATGGAGCTGGTCGTGCCGCAATGTGTTGCCTCTTGCACGACGGGGCGACCACGTGTTGCAGGGCAGCGAGCCAGTGTACAAGTACGCAGGCAAGGACTACACCATCAAGCCTGTGGGCGACGTGGCCAGCTTCAAGCAGTGCACGATGACCGTCACAGAGGCGCTGCAGGTGCAGCAGGCGTGCGGCACCAAGGCGCCACAGGTGTGTGCCTTGGAGCTCTCTGCTGCCCTCTGGCACTAGCAGAGGTGCACAAAGGACGTGGGGACGTGGCATGCAGGCCTGCCGCGCAGTGCATGCCAACTGCGGCGAACGCAGCATGATGTGGCGCTGTGCGTGTGCAGGAGGAGTGCACTTTCTCAGGCGTGTGGCGTGGCAAGCGTGCCCCTGACGCTGTCTACTACATCAGCTCGTATTTTTGGGACCGCGCCATGGACACGGGCATCATCAAGGACGAAAAGGCCATCGTGTGGAGCACCCTGCCCTCGGTGAGAGAGGGGGGCTGGAGGGACGGGTGACAGCAGCAGCAGCGGGTGAGAGGGCCTGTGGGGAGGGGCTGGCAGCAGCAGTAGCAGCGCGCCAGTCCTGCTGCAGACTGGACTGGCAGCAGCAGCACGGAGCTTGGGTCAGCAAGCGGAATTCCAACACACGGGCGCCATGCTTCGCCAGCTCACACCCGCACCCTGCCCACGCACCAGCAGAGTTCTGCGGCGCGGTGCTGCGAGTGGAAAATGCAGTGCAGCCATACACACCATCACCTGCTGCTGCTTCTGCGCCGCCCAGCACAACAATTGTGTCTGTATGCGTGCGTGTACGTGCGTGCGTGCGCGCGCAGGAGTTTGCTGGCAAGGCCAAGGAGGTGTGCAGCAAGGCGGGTGGCGACGAGCTGGTGGCAGCCTTCCCACGCGTGAGCCCGGCCAACGCGCCCTACCTGTGCGCTGACCTGACCTACGCCTCCCAGCTGCTGGTGGCAGGCTTCAAGCTGGCGCCCGCTGCACAGATCACCCTGGTGAGTGGTCATCAGGCAAGGCGGGGGTGCCCTTCCGTTGTCCTGCTGATGGCAACGAGGAAACGCACGCTCGGGCCTGGGCTGGTGCCTCATCTTTCCTAGCCGCTGATCCCTGCTGCCTTGGTTGCTGCAGCCGGCCGTTTCGTTTGCAAGCTCAACAAACGTGCTCGCGCTGGGTGTGCGCCTCGTGTGTGTGTTTGCAGGTGAAGCAGATTCAGTACAACGGGCAAGCAATTGAGGCGGCCTGGCCGCTGGGCGCCGCTGTGAACGACCTCAGCGTGGTTGCGCATCATTGACCGTGACCCTTATGGGCGGGCTTTAGGCGGGCGGTCCCTTATCGTGACACTTCCTTGTGAATGGCTTGTCCACATTCTTTTCTTGGCAGCAACACGGACAGAACTCGATGTGCAAGTGGCACAGACAAAGATCCATGGCCGAACATCGGAGCCGAATGGCGGCAAAGGGCATCAAGAGCAACAGGGAGACATCAGCCAATCCACAGTCCAACAAGGCATCATAAGGTCAGAGTGCCAGACAAAGCCTTGCTCAACATGCAGGGCGACGGCAGCAGTTCGTTCGTCATGTTGCCCAAAGCAAAAGAAGAGCTGCGTTCCAGAGCCCACACTGGGCGCCCACGCTTTGGACACCCGGCACCGACACACACAACGCTCCTCACACTCCCAGCCCTCAAACATCGCGACCAAGTGCATATACGGTACACTGCCCTCACACACTCCCACGTCCTTCATCATTTTGTCAAGCAAGCCCCCTCTCCTTCACTGCGCAGCCCTCCCACCCGGCCCACCCGACATGTGCGCCGCCACCGCCGCCACATCCGCCGCCGCCTCCAACGCCCCCATCTCCGCCGCCAAGGACGGCGTCATCTCCGCTGCCGCCATCATCATGGCGCCGTCAAGGTCCACGCCCGCAAACAGCGAGTCCGCCCGAGGCGCCCCGGCACCGCCCTGCTGCTGGTCCTGTCCCGACGCCCCCGCCGTGTTGCCTGCGGGGCGGCGGGCTGGGGGGGCCATGGAAGGTCCGACAGGGTCAGTGCTCATCAGCCGGGCAGCGGAGGACAGCTGTGCCTGCTCCTCACTGGCGCTCGTGGTGGTGGTGGTGGTGGTGGTGCCGTCCTGCAGCCCCCGCAGCAACGACTCAATGCGGGTGGGGCTGGCCACGGTGGGCTGGCCCGGTGCTGAAGCCGCCGCCTGTGGCTGCTGCTGCGGCTGGGGGTGCGTGGCCTGCGTCATGTGTGATAGGCGTGTGGGCCCACCCGCCATTGCCGCCGCCGCTGCCGCCATTGCTCCCGCGCCAGCGCCAGTGCCAGCGGGCATCGGCTGCACGCCAGGCAGGTAAGGCGAGTCCAGGCGCATGGGCGTGGTGCCGCCGCCGCTGCCGCCGCCCAGCAGCGTGTTGATGCGCTGCGACGCCGGCACCATGCCAAACAGCGACTCGGCGCGCGTGGCGTCCATCAGGCTGCGCAGAGACTCGTTGCGTAGCGAACCCAACGAGTCCGTGTGCATGCGCGAGTGGTCCGCCGCCACCACGCCACCCACACCGCCACCGCCACCGCCCACTGCCACGCCTAGCAACGAGTCCAGCCGCCGCCCTCCCACTCGCGGCGCCATGGCCGCCGCCGCCGCACCACCGCCGCCCACCGCTGCCGGCGGGTGCTGCAGAATGGCGCTGGTGCCGTTGGCAACACCACCACCGCCCGCCGCAGCGCCTTGTTGCGCACTGGTAGCCGCTCCAGGTGCAGCAGCAGCGGCAGCAGCAGAGCCGTTGGCGGCGTCGCCCCCGCCCTGCAGCATGTCCTCGACATAAAAGCCAAGAGCGCTCTCCTGCCGGAACCCGCCTACGCCGCCGCTGCCGCTCAGCAACGCGGCCAGCGCTGGGTCCACACCTGACGGCAAGGTGAAGGTGGCGCGGTCGAGGGCGAGCAGTGACGACCCCTGCCCTGCCGCTGACGGTGGCAGCAATACGGCGCTGGAGCCACCACCCGCCCCTGCGGCACCACCGCCGCCGCCACCACCACCACCCGCTGCTGCAGGAGCTGCTGGTGCCTTGTTGGCAGGGTCGACAAGGAAGGAGGAGGTGCCGGCGGTGAGGGCGGCAGGAGGAGGGTAGAAGGCCGAGGTTGGGGGCGTGTGGGTGGCTTTGGGGGTGAGTCCTAGCAGCTCCTGCAGCTCAGGGGAGATGGCCGAGGGCGGCCCACCGGCGGCAGACAGCGCCGTGCTCCACAGCGCGTGCACGTTGTCGCGGCGCACCACGGGCGGCGGCGGCAACGGAGCGTTGGCGGCGGCCACGGCTGCTGCGGCTGCTGCTGCTGCTGCTGCTGCGGCGGCTGATGAGGTGAGGGGCGCCGGGGGCGGGAGGAGCGTGTGTGAGGTGACTTGCGTGCCCCACCCGGGGGGCAGGTGGTGCAGCGCCAAACCTGGCTGCTGGGTGGTGGCTGCAGCGGCGTGGTTGCTGTACTGCATGCCCGGCCCCCCGCCCACCATCATCATGTCAAGGCTCTCGGCGCCCAAGGTGCCAAACAGGCTGGGTGCGGTGGGTGCCGTCAGCAGGCCCGCAGGGTGGTGCAGAAGTGTCCCGCCTGCTGCCCCCGGCGAGCCTCCGTTGGCGTTGCTGCCGCCGTTGTTGTTGTTGTTGAGCAGGGCGCCGAGCATGAAATCGGTACCGGCGGTGCCGCCCTGCGCTGCGGCTAGGGGGGCGGAGGGTGGCAAGGGCGGCAGCAGCGCGTCGCCGTTGCCGGCGCCACCCAGCCCGTAGCCGTGCTGCAGCGGTGGCGGCGGCGGCGGCAGCGGCTGGTGCTGCTGCGGCTGCTGCTGGGCGGTTTGGCCGTGCAGCGCGGCCACGGCCGCCTTGGTGCGCGGATACTTGGCCTTGGTGCGGCCTGTGGTGGGCGGAGGGTTGACGGCGGCAGTGGCAGCGGTGGGAGCGGCTGCCGTGCCCAGCTGCATGCTCCCACCCTGCTGCTGCTGCTGCTGTTGCGTGCCGCCGCCGTCGTCGTCGTCCTCCTGCAGCTGCTGCTGCGTGGCGGCGACGGCGGCGGCGTGCTGCTTGGCCTGCTTCTCGCATGCCTTGCAGCGCTTGGCCAGGCCATTGGGCTGCGACTTGTCCTTGGCAAAGTCGGATGAGGGCTTGACGTGCATGCAGGCGGGGCACTCGTGGAGCTCCTTGGCGGCCGGGTGGCCCACGTGCTCGAGCGCCTTTTGGGCGAGCAGCTCCTTACGCCGCTCCGAGCAACACGACTTGCACCAAGAGTCCTGCGACGAGAGAGGGGGTGACGGCAGGAAGGAGCAGAATTGATGCGCGTGGAAGTGGGATGGTGCTGCCCTGTGGGAGCCTTGCGTGCGCTGAGGTGTAAGCAGGTGAGCTAAGCATCCCCATACTGCGGTGTCAGCGGTGCTTGTTAGGCCCAGGTTTGAGCATCCCCTGCGCGCACGTCTTGACCCACTCACCAGCCCCGACGCGGTGTAGGCGTGCTTCTTGAACATGGCCGCCGGCTTGATGATGTGGCAGCGCTTGCACTCCTTCTGCTCCCACATCTGCAGGCCCTGCTCGATGTTGCGCTGCTTGCGCGCCGCGTGCTGCGCCCGGCGGCACTCACGGCACCGCGCGTCCAGGCCCGTGATGCGCCTCGAGTCCTTCATGAAGGCGTCGGCCGGCTTGCGCTGGTGGCAGATGCTGCACTCGCGCTCGGTCACGTGCATGGGCCCCTCGGCCTTGCGCTTCTCAGCGCACTTGTTGAAGCACTGCTTGCACCAGCTGCGGGCACACATACGGTGTACACAATGGGCAGGTGTCAGGTCACCTGCGACACCTGCAACACAAGTCAGCCGCTCCGAGGTGCAAGGCCGTGGCACTGGCCAGAGCAGGACAGCAGCGTGCCTGCGCCTGCGTGCTCATGACGCGTTGCAACGCGTGGCGCGCGCGCACCTGGTGAAGCCGTTCTTCTTGGTGGGGTCCTTCCAAAAGTTGGCTGCCGCCAGCTTGACCTCCTTGCACTTGGAGCAGGACTTGTAGCCCTGCGGGATGGGCTCGCCCGGCCCCAGCTGCAGCACCATGGCCATGCCGTGCGGCGGGAGGTGCTGCACCGGCTGCATGGGGTACCTGGCTCCAGCACCACCTCCACCTCCTCTTGCTGCTGCTGCTGCCTCCTCCTCCTCGTGCCGCTGCAGCGCTGCGAGCAGCTCGTCGTCCAGGTCGTCCATGCCCCCCTCGTCGGCCATCCGTGAAGCACCGCGCGCAGCAGCGAGAGGTGCGCGCTGCTCCGGGGGCGCCAGGTGAGCGACGCGCGCGTGCAGTAGTGCGGGTGTTGCTGTCGTGCTTCTCGGCGAGTGCTCGAGGCAAGGGGGAACGAGTGCGCGCACACGAATCGCAGTCGCGTGGAAGCCTTGTAAGTGTGCTCTCAATGTCCTCAAATACACCGCTGGTGTGAGGCTTGCAGAGGTAAACCTGTGTATTCGCGTCGCCGCACCACCAAAGGTTGGGGTCTACCAAATTTGCCACAAAAAGGAAGGAGAAGCAGCAGAAGTTCATATCTGAGGGCCTGTGGAAGTGGCCATGAGTTCATGCAGCGCCGGTGCATGGCGACATTCGCACGCCGCACGCCCGCACGTCCGTCCGCAAAGATTGGGTTCCTCTCATCGTCAGTATCACTATCCCCCTGGGGACCTAACCCTAACCTCCCTAGGGGACCACCTGCCGCAGCCTGCGCACCACGCGCCGCCGGCGCGACCACCGGTGCCACTGGGCGCTCAGCTTCCGGCGGGCCAGCAGCTGGTAGGTTCCATTCAGGAGCCCAGCTTCGTGCATCTCACCCAGCAGGCTCTGGGCGATGTAGAGCTGGGCGTGCGAGGTGGGGTGCACCTGGTCCTGGAACAGGTACTGATCTGGGTCGTCGCAGCCAGAGATGGGCGAGTTGCCCCGCTGCGCACGCGGGGCGGGGAAGGTGCAAGCTCTTCTTTTGGGCGCAGGTTCGTGGAGGGTGACAAGCAGACCAGCTGCAAGTGGCGGAAGACTCACAGAGACAAATTCGCCGGGCTTGTAGGTCAAGCAGGCGACGCTGTTGTTGTACTTGAAGCCCAGGGCCGTCGCGTTGGTGATGAGCGTCACCTGCAGGCGAGCATGGTCAGCATCCAGGGTCTGCTTTAGTACTGCGTGCCTGGCCTGATTCCCCCGCCTGATTCCCCAGCGCACCAGTTGGTCGTGGGCGTGCCACACCAGCACGCTCTGGTTCCTGCCCGCAGCGTCCAAGCGGCGCTGGATGTCCCGCACGCCCTGCGCCAGCAAGCAGGTGGTGGTTCAATGGCAATGCTTGCCACGGCAACGGATGACCACAGCGCGAGTGCAGCAGGGTACAGCACAGGTGGCGCACCTTGATGATCAGGTCATTGATGGCGTCCACTGTGCTGCCAATGAGCTGGTGAAAGGTGGTGTTTGCATCCACCAGCGTCTGGTTCAGGCCGAACGGCGTCACCTCCAGGGGAGCCAACGTGCCGACGACGACGTGGTCAGTCACGTTGCTGGCCAGCAGCTGCTGCGCGGAGCTCAGGATGCAGCTAGCCACCTCGCTGGGCAGGGCAGCCTGCCGGCTGGGTGAGAGGCTGGCAATTTCAAGGATGTCGTTGTGCCCTGCGCGCGCCACACCGCAGAGCCACACCCCTACGTTTGCTAGTTGCGTCAGTGGTGATTTTGCTGTGGCTCAAATGGGGCGCAGCCTGACCTGCCCAGATGACGGGAGTGACCGTCTTGTTCTCCATCAGGGCCTGTGTGGTGGAGTTTGTGTCGTCTACATTGTTCAGGAAAGACTTGACCTGCGCAGCATGGGGGCCGAGGCATGGGGGCCGAGGCATGGGGGCCGAGGCTTGACTGTTGAGTGATTGGGTCGACGGTAAGCATCGCCCTCGGAGGGTGCGTTTCTTACCCACCCAAGAAGCCAGGGCCCCTCACCTGGCTCTCGACAGAGGGAATCAACGAGTTGAAGTCGAGGGCCAGCTTGGTGCACGCCCTGGCTCCTGTGAGCGCCGCATCGTGCATCCGTGGCGGCACGTATGTTGCCCCGTAATCGTGATGCCGAACACCAATCCGTGCACCCACGATGCGTGCCCTCCCCTGCCGCACCTCCATAAGCGCGGTTGGTGGTGACCAGCGACTTGATGCCCAGGCCATTCACGTAATCTTGCCAGTTGCCGGGTGAGTTGCAGAACCGGCCTTTCCAGTACCACGGGGAGCGGGGTATGAGTCCCAGGGAGAGCAGGTACACTCTCCCAGTGTCCGAGAGGGAGTCTGTGCAGTGGTCAGCGTCAGAGGGTGCGACGGCGCGTGGGGGGCGAGGTGACCGCGCTGCCAGATTCCGCACACCTCCCTGCCTGAGCGTCACCCCTGACCAAGGGACGAACTCTGCAGCATCACCATCCCGCAGCCCCTGAGTCCCTCTGCCCCTGGCCCTGGCCTGCTCCTTCGTCTGTGATTGCCAACTACTCGAGTCGGTGCCAGCCGACGCACCACCGAAGGCGACGATGAGCGTGTCGTTCTGGGCCGCCTGCGTGCCCGCTGCGAGCGCCGCAAGCACTAGTAGCGCTGCTGCTTTCGCTGCGCCGAGTCGTGGAAACATCGGACGTACGTCAAGTCCACGCCGAGCAGAGTGACGACGGAAAGGAGAGCGTGTCGTGGTGGTGGTGGCGCTATGTGCTGCCGTGTGCGATTCGTGGTCTTCCTGTGCTAGATGCTGCGCTAAAAACAGGTCACCACGAGCATCATTACCTAAAGGCCAGCTCGCTGAGCAGCAGCTGGTCACACCCAGCATGCCATCATGGCGATGCTGGACAGCATCTGGAGCCAATGGGCGATGCTTGTGGGCCACGCCGCCCACACGTGCGACGCCCCTCGCAGCGCCACCTGGTCCTCCTCCCAGCTGGGACTGATTGCCAGCGCTATGTGCGCACATAGCTTACGTATTCTGGAAGAACTTGCCTGTATCGGCACCAGTCGGGCGTGGCGGGCGTGGTTGGCGCGAACGTTCGCACAATCACACGGGCCCGAGCACACACACGCTCGCGAAGGCAATGCAGCGTGCTTGCTGCAGCCGGCGCTAGTAGAGAACGCGCCAGTCAACCTTCGGCTTCGAGCTCCTGCTCGAGCAGGATGGCCACGGCCGTCGACCTGGAGCTGCTGAGGCAGCGCCTCTCGAAGCTCGGCGTCGACATGGCCACGCTGCACGCGCCGGGCCAGGCGGGAGAGGGACACACCTCGACCACGCTCCTCGCTCAACCAGGAGCGCAGGTGCGTTCAGCAGCAGCAGCTCAGCGCAGTGTGCACATGCATGCAGTGCGCAGTCTGCTCAACAGGGTGTGGGGGGGGGCAACGGGCACACGACGGGACGTGCGTGTGCCGCGACAACAACAACGCCGTGCGCAGGCGACGCCCAAACGCAGCGCTGGAGGCGCTGCTGGGCCCTCGGAGCACAGGTGGGAGCAGCACCTGCAGAGTAGCAGCTGTGGGCAAGAAGCTGTCGCCGCCCACTCCCGGCGTGGCACCAAGTGCAACTGCGAGAAGCGCTGCATGCACCTGCTGCTGAAGCAGGAGCAGCAAGCAGGAGGTGGCAGAGCTGCTGGAGCGCATAGGGCACGTGGAGTCGGGCCTGCGGGCAGCCGACCACCTGGCGCATGCCGCGGCAGCGCGCATCAGCGCCCAGGTCTCCAAGGCGACAGCTGCGGGCAGCCCCATGCCCGAGCTGCGCAAGAGCAAGAGCCCCACAGCCAGCAGGTAGGTGTGCAGCCTTTCCCTGGGCCTGGAATGCCCCCCCCCCGCACCGCCTACCTTGGTGACTGCGCTGCCATGCGTCCGTCCACGTGTGCGTCCACCAGGCCCGTCCGCAAGGCAGTGGTCAAGGCGCCCAAGGTGCAGCAGGTGGCGCTCGTGGCTGCTGGGGCCGGCAGCTCACGCGCCCACGCCGCGGGCGGCCCCGCAGCGCTGCGCGCGTCCGTGGCGCCCGGCCCTCCAAAGGGCGTGCTGGGGCCACACACAGAGATGATTCGGGGCGTGCTGCCTCACACGCCCCTCTCCACGGTGCTGCACCAGTACAAGGAAGCAGAGGTGGTCTGGGCGCACGAAAAGGTGCGTGCGCGCGGGCGGACAGCTGCTTACGGGCGACGAGCGTTGCACGGCCTTCACGGCAGGTGTCATGATGGTGCAGGACAGGATGATTCACGCGCCAATGCTGGAAGATACTTGTCCACCTTCGGTAGCATGTGGTGCTGTCATGGGTCCGCCAGGTGGTATGTGGTGGCATGGTGCCCCCAAGGTGTACGTCCCCATGCGCCCCCAACCTTGCGCAGGCCCAGTTGCGCCGTGAGGCCGTGGAGCAGCGGCGTCGCGCCAACAAGGCTGACGCCGAGGTGCGGCGCCTGAGCCGCATGCTGGAGCACAAGACGCTGGACGTCAAGTCGCTCCGGTCGGCGCTCAAGAACAGGGACACGCAGCTGGACAGCGCCATTGAGCGCATCAAGGAGCTCGAGCTGCTGCTGCTCAGGTGCGTCAGTGGACGCTCTATATATGCGCTGTCCGTGTGGTGTGCCATGGTGGAGCCTGGCCTTGCTCAACGGATGAGTGGGTAGTGTTGTCGTCGTCGTCGTCGTTGTTGTCATGTGCGTGCAGGACGCAGGAGGACTCGGCGGCGCGGGCGGGCGCCTTGGTGGCGGAGCGCGACGACTGCAAAGCGCTGCTGCTGGCCACGCTG
>QAXK01002731.1:0-29358 GCA_004335735.1 Chlorella sp. KRBP | reverse complement strand
CTCTTCTCACACTTTCTCGCACTTCTTCCATCGTCGTCACGCCCCTGCATCAGGACTTTTTGTCTTTGGCTCGCGTGCCTGAGTGCTGCGAGACATCTGATACGCCCGGTAGTTGGGCTCCGGTCCCGCCGAGGCGCCCAATCAGATTCAAACATCGACACACACGCACACAGAGTTGGTTGGGCGGCAGCTGCTGGCTAAGCGACGGCCTTGTGACGAGCACACGGCTGCTGGACAATGTTCACACACACAACGTGCAAACACGAGCACACGAATGTTCACACCCCATTGCAAACACGGGCACACGAATCCACGCCAAGCAGCGGCCTCACTCTGAGCACGCACAGGACGAGAGAAGGACGCTGCGAGGTGTGTGAGGCTTGGTCTGCAGACCCAACCGCACTGCACGCAGGAAGGCCTAGCGCTGGCATCGTGCGAGTGAGTGCGCATCACTGGCAGTTCACACGCTCAGGGCGCCTACTGGGGGTGCGTGGAAGCAAGGAACGCCCAGGGTTAGCAGGGGTAGTGACCAAGCCACCCGGGTGCCCACAGATGCTCATTCATAGTCAGCCCGCACCGCTCCCAAGCAGTGCCAGGTCATTCTCCCCATCGTGGCAAGAAGAGAATCACACACCAGCGGCTCCTGAGTGCTGCGAGACATCTGATACGCCCGGTAGTGGGCTCCGGCCCCGCCGAGGCGCCCCAACAGATGCAAATATATCAACACACACACACGCACCAGCAGGAAAACGTCGTGAGTCGTCATAGCAAACGCTGTGTAGCTGGACCCTACACACCCCGGTGCTGTGCACAGCACGTGAGCAGCAAGGCTGTAGCGATGTCGTTGACTTGCAGGCCAGCACGCGGAGTCGTTTTGCCACCAGGGCTGTACGGTGTGCAGAGGCGGGGAACAGGTGCGGAGAGGTTGTAGAGTGGAGCGGAAGAAGGGAGAAAGTGAGAGAGAGAGATGAGCGGGAGACGAGGCGGCAGGACAGCGGGCGAGACGGAAGGCGTTGAGCAGAACGGCGTGGGGATGTCCCAGACAGAAGGCGGGAGAGAGCGCTTGAAGAGAAGGAAGGAAGGCACTCAGTGGAACGGCGTGGGGATGTCCCAGACAGAAGGCGGGAGAGAGTGCTTGAAGAGAAGGAAGGAAGGCGCTCAGCAGAACGGCGTGGGGATGTCCCAGACAGAAGGCGGGAGAGAGCGCTTGAAGAGAAGGCAGGAAGGGCTGTCCCAGACAGAGCGCTTGAAGAGAAGGCTCAGCGGAACGGCGCAGGGATGTTTGGAGAGGCGGGCACATACGCCAGCGAGCGCGCGTAAATCTCCACGTCGCCCTCCTCCACGTCCGCCTGCACACACAGCACGCACAGCACGGGCACAGCACGCGCAGCGTGTCGGCAGGTGGGCGCCGAGTCATGACAAGTGGCCAGGCAGTTGCTGGAGAGCATGCAACGCGTGCCATGCATGCAGGCCTAAACAAAGCAAAGGAAGAGCAGCAGCAGCAGCCCCTCTCTCTCCTCTCCTCTCTCTCACCTGGCCTTGGCCCTGCTGGTTGCCCCTGACGGCGATGGGCATGGCACACGCATACGCAAGCACCCTCCCTCCCTCCCTCCCTCCTCTCCCTCCTCTCTCTGCCTCACCTGGCCTTGGCCCTGCTGGTTGATCCTGACGGCGATGGGCATGGCGGCAGCGGCGGCACCGTGCGGCAGCTGGCCAGACCCCTGGCGCACGGTGGGCACCAGCCGGGGGGGCGCCGAGCCCTGCACGTGCATGGAGGTTCAGGGCTTAGGGCTTAGGGCTCAGGTCATGTGGTGATTCAAGCGGGCACTCCCACTCTCATGGTGGTGGCGTCTTGCCTCGTACAAGCCAAGCACTGCAGGTTTGCGTTCTGGTCGCTGTTTGTGCTCGATCGGCCGGTTCTGCACGCGGCACTGGCTTGTCCATTGCAAGCCCCTCTCCCACTGCAGTGCCACACAGAGAAGTGTGTTTCAGCATGTTCACCTGTCCTGCCGTCCACGCCAAGCGCCACACGCAGGCGAAAGCCGGTGCAAGACAAGAACAACAACAGCAGCAGCGGCAAAAGTGTGCTATGCGCCACACGCAGGCAGGGCAGACGCCGGAGCAAGACAAGGACAGCAGCAGCAGCACGAGCGTGCGTCCCTCGCGCACCTGCCGCAGCACGCGTGGGCCCTGGCCCCAGGCTGCAGGCCCTGAGGGCGGGGCGGCGCCGCCGGGGGTGGCCGCGCTGGACGGCTCCTCCTCCAGGGAGCACACCTGCATGGGCGAGCAAGGGTTAGGGTTGGGCTAGGGTTAGGGGTAGCAAAGGGTGACGGCCAGAGGAGGAGGCGGAGGCGGCCGCAGCTGCTCAAATGCCGTCAAGTATTCCACCCCACACTCCACGTCTTGAATTCCCCTCACAGCTCCTCCCACAGCTACACCAGACCTCGTCGCGCACAGGGTACGCCAGACCTTCGAAAGCCTCCCCAAACCTCTCCCAAAGCGCCACCACACAGTGCTACCACAAATGGACAAATTTTTCACCCCCACCTCCCACTGGCGCGTGAATCCTCCTGTCCTGCAGCAATCGCCGCCAACGCCATGCAAAGATGACGAAGATGATGATTCATGAACACGCCACCCACCTGCCGCCTGTGCTCCACCGCCTTGTACTGGTACCGCACGGCCACCACCAGGAACGCCGCCGTGTTGACCGTCATGAGGACGGCCAGGAGGTAGAAAAAGTAGTCCATGTGGCCCTGAGAAGACATACAAGCGACATACAAGCAAGTGGGAGACATAGATTCGGGCCTGTTAGCAGCCAGGTAGAAAAAGTAGTCCATGTGGCCCTGAGAAGGCGTACAAGCGACATACAAGCAAGTGGGGAGACATAGATTTGGGCCTGCAAGCCGCCTAGAGGTCGTCCATGTGATCCTGTAGAGAGGCGGCAAGCACTGGAACCGGTGGCTAATCCACGTGTCAACCCCATGCCCATGTGTCAACCCAAGTGAGTAGCCAACATTTCCCGCCCTGCCATAGGACCCACGCGTGGCAAGGGATAAGACCCCTGTACGAGAGGGGCTTGCATGGCACGCCATGCCCACACAGCTCATCGGCTTGCAAGAGATCGCCGCGCCAGATGTACAGCTCGACACACAGCAAAACATTACCGGTCCCTGAGCACGGCCCTTGTCCTTCCCTTGCCTCCTCCACTCGTGCTTGATAACGTCGCCCTGTTCACACGTCACCGCCTGGTAGGACTACCTTCCAGACATCCAAACAGATGGAAGCAAGGCCTTATTCACCCGGTTGAAGTCGCGTGGCAGCCAGGCGTCGCCACTCCAGCTCTGCGACGCGCGCTGCACCACCACCACCCTGCCCCACGTCCTGCACTGCACACTCACCCGGTTGAAGTCGCGTGGCAGCCAGGCGTCGCCACTCCAGCTCTGTGACGCACGCTGAACCACGAGGGTGAGGGCTCCTGCCAGGTACGAGCCCAGGGCGGTGCTCAGCAGGCACAGCGCCATGCTGCAGCTCCGCATCACGTCTGGCGCCTGCGCGACACGATGAAATGCGACACGATGAAGTGCAACGTGAGGCACACAGTGCCATGCTGCAGCTCCGCATCACGTCTGGCGCCTGCGCGACACGATTGCGCAATGAAGTGCAGTGTGTGTGAGGCAAATCACCATGCCGCGCACCACGTTGGGCGCCTGCAACGCACGCCGGCGCAACCCGGACGAATCAAGGCAGCCAAAGATGGTAGGGCTGCAGGGCTAGGGTTAGGGTTAGGGCTAGGGCTAAGTTTGCAGGGGAGGGTTAGCCTGCAGGGAAAGGATGCTAGCGCTTCAGCCACACCAGCTCAGTAGGTACCAGTAGACCCAGTAGGTGCACAGGTCACTTGCTCATTTGTATATACGGGAGGGGCTTGCATGGCACGCCATGCTCATGCAGCGAACGATACCATCAGGCACTGATCACGATGTTATGAGCCCGGTGCGCTTCACCTGGTCGTAGAAGAATTCCAGCTGACCGATGGAGGTGAAGACCTCGGCCAGACCAATGAGCAGGTAGCTGGGAGCCTGCGGTAGCAGCACACATGCAGCACTGTCTGGCTCCAGGCAAGCGGCCGGCTTGGAGGCAACTCAAGCACCGCCTATAGCGACGCTTTGTTCGCACCACCCTTGCACGCTACGTACATACAACGCTGGAGCCCCCGCCACACGTCACATGCCCCCGACTCATCCCTCACCAAGCCCTAGGGCCCCCGCACCTGCCAGAAGATGCTCATGGGCGCCGGGTCGTTAGGGCAGTAGCAGCTAGGGCTTAGCAGCCCCTCGGCGAACGAGCCCGTGCCGTTCACCGCCGCGCCCAAGCCCTCATCGGCCGCATGAGGGCTTGCCCAGCCCGCCGCCTGCGCCGCCTGCAGCAGCGCCCTGCCACCGTAGCCGCCGCCAAAGCCCCCGCCAAACCCTAGCAGGGTGCGCATGGAGGAGGACTCGGGGCCCGACGAGGCGCAGACCGAGGCCGGGCAAGGGTTTTCGAGGGCTTGGCTGATGGAGGCGAGGCGGGCGCGCTCCAGCAGGGCGGCGTAGACCATGGTGATTGCGGCCACCACCATGCCCCATCCTGCAGCCAATTAAGGAGGAGTACAGCAAAAGGCGTGAGAGAATGGTGATGGCGGCAACCGCCGTGCCCCATCCTGCAGGCATGTGGACACCCAAGGTGGATGGGCACAGCAAACTGGGCAGTTCTGACCCGCACCGCACAAGCCGCCCATACAGCTCGCCTCCAGTGCAGCACAACATGCGCATGCCGCCCTTCCCGCCACCCCAACCCTAACCCGTTAGCACACCTTGCCTCCTGAGCAGCGTGATGCGGAAGCGCGTGCCCTTGAGCGCCGGCTCAAACCCTAACCCTAGCCCTAACCCGTTAACACACCTTGCCTCCTGAGCAGCGTGATGCGGAAGCGCGTGCCCTTCAGCGCCGGCTCAAACCCTAGCCCTAACCCTAACCCGTTAACACACCTTGCCTCTTGAGCAGCGTGATGCGGAAGCGCGTGCCCTTCAGCGCCGGCTCAAACCCTAACCCTAACCCTAACCCGTTAACACACCTTGCCTCCTGAGCAGCGTGATGCGGAAGCGCGTGCCCTTCAGCGCCGGCTCGAACCCTAGCCCTAACCCTAACCCGTTAACACACCTTGCCTCCTGAGCAGCGTGATGCGGAAGCGCGTGCCCTTGAGCGCCGGCTCAAACCACTTGTCGTAGACGTAGATGAGCAGGATGATGGCTACCGTGTTGAACACGGACATGGACGCGGCTGGCACCTGCACACATGTATGCATGTCCATGCACGTACGCATGTCAATGCAATGCACGTACGCATGCACAGGAGCGCACACTACCGTATGGCAAGGATGATGCCACAACTCGACTTGAGACTGACCTGCCACTGCCACCGAGATTCACTTAGGGCTCACAATCTATCACATGCACCCTACCTTGAGCGTCTCGCCGTTCCAGCTCACATCCCTCGCCATCAGGTTGCCCTGCTGCACAAACAGCGTGCCCATCTGCGTGTAGACGGTCCAGAAGACCACGGTGGTGGCGAAGACGGGCAGCAGCCGCAGCACCAGCTTGACCTCCTCCACCTGCGAGAGAGGATAAGAGTGGGAGAGTGATCGAACATCTGCGACAGGCCTTGCTCTTCCCAAACCACACGCAGACGCAAAAGCAAAGGGCGTCAGACTTGTGGAACCGTGTGCTTGCCTCCCTGCCCAATGGGCCCCTCACCTGCTTGGGTGTGTAGCCCGCCAGCCCACCCGTCTGCACCGTCTAAGCTGTGGACATCTGCCTGCCCAACATCATCCCCTCACCTGCTTGGGTGTGTAGACCGCCAAGCCTGCCCGTCTGCACCGTCTAACCCGTGGACGTCTGCCTGCCCAACATCACCCCCTCACCTGCTTGGGTGTGTAGCCCGCCAGCCCGCCCGTCTGCACCGTCTGGCCCGTCGACGTCTGCCACTCGGTGACGGCGTCCTCCAGCCAGCGATAAGACATGCTGCTGACGATGGGCATCTGCGGGATAGATGCACACACCGTCACGAGACATGCTGCTGACGATGGGCATCTGCGGGATAGATGCGCACACCGTCACGAGACATGCTGCTGACGATGGGCATCTGCGGGATAGATGCGCACACCGTCACGATGCACAAGCTTTGCGATGGGAAATCTGCAGGTAAGATTCGCACAGCACCGTGACATGGTGTTTGAACACGATGAGCACATCCTGCGCCGCACGCCGTCACGCAGTGCACACCACACCTTGCAAGGCACATCCTGAGCTCTGCGGCTTTACGCTCTGCGGCATCTGGCGCACCCATTGCATACTCGTCCACTCCAACATGTCTTTGGCCACCCACCTGGTGCATGGAGCTGGCGCGCTGCACCGGCTCCCTAGGGTACAGCAGCGGCGCGTCCTCCCTCGTGTCGTTGTTGCCCGCGTGCGGCGTCACGCCAATGCCGTTGCCGCCCTCATTGCCCATCACGCCCTGCAGGCACCACACACAAGCACACAGATGGTATCCAATTTACACGCTTCAACCCAAACAGCGCCCCGACTGGCGGCATGCAGCAACACGCACGCACGCACGTTGTAGAGGCCTCCTCCGTGGTATGAGTCCACCTCGGGTGAGTGCTGGTTGGCCACGACGCGCGGCGCGCCGACAGACGGGTCGGGCGTGGCGTGCTTGCGCCACCTGCAGCGTTAACGAGGCCAGAAGCAGAGAGCGCCACAAGTAGAGTTGGCGGGCCTCTGACTCAGATCAACGTTCCAGTCGCCACCCGAAGTGTGGTGCTAAGCAGCCAGTTGGCAAGCGCGGCCTGCAGCAGCTGCTGTGTGGCGAGTGCGGAGGGCTGCCGTGTAAGCAGGCCAGAGCACGTGCCCATCCACGCGTGAGCTGCAGCGGCATGCATGCCATCGCCTCTCGCCAGAGTCGCGTTGCTGCAGCACCACGCGCCTGAGCGCCACTTTCACAATAAGGCATGTGAGCCTGACCTCCGAAGGTGGTGAGACGTATATGTACAGTGTGCACCGTTCTATAAATAACAGTCACGCGCGAACCGCACCTGTTCTTCATGGCGGCCCTCACGACGTTGACCACGCGCACGATGGGGGATTCGGTGGGCATCACGTGCCTGCGGACGGGAGAGGTCAAGCCGTGGCAGGTGACACGTGTGGCAGGTGGCAGGTGGCGATGCTTGACCGTGGCAGGTGTGGCAGGTGGAGGAGGTACGGCAGGTGGGAGGTGCGGCAGGTGGCACGGTGTAGTGCCGTGGCAAGCTCGGCACTTCCGAACAATGACTCAGCTGGCACGACTGCTTGCACTTGGCAGGCCACGGCGGCATGTCATGCAGAAATAACTAGCGCAAGGAGCACGGACCTGTACCCGGAGCGTCCAGCCCAGAAGAGAAAGATGGCCAGCGCCATGGCGCCACCCGGGATGGAAAAACCTAGGGTCCAGCTGATGGAGTCCTGCGCATGTATGCGGCGGCAAGACAAAGTTGGCGGGGCTGCACCACGCTGCAAGTGCCGCAGCAGACGCTGTGTAGCAGCAGCTGCTGGCTGCTGGCGACGGTGCTCTAAATGCACTGCAGTGCCAGCGGGGCTAAGGCAATATTGACAACCAGTGCCTGCGTGGCGTGCTGCACCACACACCATAGCACCACGGGCAGGCGTCCTGACCCTAACCCTAACCCTAACCCTAGCCCTAACCAGGCAGGCACACCTGGATGTAGACGATGACGGTGCTGGCGAAGAGCGAGCCGACGTTGATGGCCAGGTAGAACCTGCACGTCGCGGGGAGCAAGCCACGTGCCATAACGCTTGCGGCAGGCGGCAATGATGCTTTCCTTGCCATTGGATGCTACTTGTCATGCATCGCGCCTCCTCATGTCTCCTTGTCAGATTGAAGCTCGCCCGCTCCCCGCTACAGATCTACAGATCTACAGCTCTACAACTACAGCTCTACAGCGCTATAGAACGCCCCCAATGCCCCGGCTGGTGAGTCGCTACTTAATTACCAGTTGAAGAAGCTCTCCTTCTCCTTGCGGTCCTGTGGATCTGCCTCGGAGAACTGGTCCGCCCCAAACGCCGACACGTTGGGCTTGATCCCACCCGTGCCCAGCGAAATGATCGCGAGCGAGGTGAAGATGAGGGTGAACTGGAGAGGAGGCGCCGTGTCGGAGTCTGGGTCGGG
The DNA here is from genome assembly GCA_004335735.1 of Chlorella sp. KRBP. Classification (NCBI taxonomy): domain Eukaryota; kingdom Viridiplantae; phylum Chlorophyta; class Trebouxiophyceae; order Chlorellales; family Chlorellaceae; genus Chlorella; species Chlorella sp. KRBP. Next base: position 21,102 of record QAXK01002731.1, on the reverse strand, counting down.
GTCGGGGAGGGCGCTGCTCACGGCCAGGAGCACAATGCCCTGCGCAGCGAGGCATGGGTTAGGGTTGTAGCCGGGTTAGGGTTACCCCGCCGAGGCCACGTGTGCACCTCACCACACGGCTCGCTGTCGTATGGCTCCACGCCACCGGGTTGCTTGCTGGGTGCAGGTGTTGATGCTGAGCTGCCCCTCTCTTGACAACCAGAACCCCTCCTCCTGCAACTATCGCAAGGTTGGCACGTGCTTGCTACGGGTGCCCGTAGCTCAGCTGCCAGGCAACTCACGACGAGGTAGATGCCAGAGAAGACGAGGATGGTCTTGTAGCGGCCCCACACAGAGTCGGCAAGTAGCGCGCCGATGATGGGCGTGTTGTAGCACGTGCCCTCAAAGATGGCCACCTGCACGCGTTATGGAGAGGCCAGGCAGCAGCCCCTAAGATGGCCAGCTGCACGCGTTATGGAGAGGCCAGGCAGCAGCCCCTAAGATGGCCACCTGCACGCGGTATGGAGAGGCCAGGCAGCAGCCCCTAGAATGGCCTGCACACCATGGGACGCCCTGCGGTGGCGGCTGTCGCACCGCCTCGACGAGTCTTGCAGTACCTGCCGCTGCACTCCACAGGTCCACGCAGGTGCTGCTTGGCCGTGGCGGTGACCAGGGCTGCCTGGCTGCAGAGATGCCTCGGTGCTCTGCGCCCAGGCGGCTGCACCGATTCACTCACCACCACGGTAGCAAAGGCGGGATCGCCACCCAGGACGCGCGTGATGTAGGTCACCTGCAGGGGAAGCGGGAGTGGCACCATTGCAGACGATTCCAGTCCAGTGCCGCCGCATCCCTGGCCCTGTGCACCGCCTCCGCAGCGTGCCAAATGCACGCACTCACCAGGTTGGTCGCCAGGCCGTAGTACGCGAGCCGCTCGCAGAGCTCGTTGCCTGCGGGCAGTGTGAGCGTTGCAGCGCAGCGCCACCAAGGTGGACCCACGCCCCTGTAGAGTCTAGTAAGCGAAGGTGGACCCAGTGGCAGCACCGTGCAGCAGACGGTATGAGCGCCACGAACGCGTTCACATGGTGGGGCGCACGTGGCTCCACGCTCGCCGCACATTCACGCAGGGACGCCCATGCTATTAGCGCGTGAATTGGCCTCATCTGCGCCTCAGCTGCAGCCGCTGAGCTCCTGCGCCGTGCCGCCACCGAGAGTGCCCACCACGCCGCACCGAGCGGTCCACACGAGTCCACACGAGTGCGCACCTAGGATGTAGGGGCAGACCGACATCAGCGTGCTCCTCTTGGGCGCTGGCGCGAGCGGGAGCGGCGTGCTCGCGCTCGGCGCTGGTGAGAGGCGATCGTCCCCCTGCTGCAGCAGCGGCGCCTTCTCCTCAGAGCTGCTCCCATTGGCGAAGGAGGACGCCATCTCGACGCGCCGCGAGTCGCTCGCTCCCGTCGTCCTGTGCGCTGGTCGGGGACTGTCGCGGCTACAGGTGGGGGTCTGCTCTGCAGGGATTGCGCATCACACCACCGCCCTGTGCGCGCGCTGCTCGTGCGCTTCTCCTTGCGCTTCTCCTCTCCTGCCCCTCGAAAAATGCAAACCCTAACCTTCGTCAGGAGCAGGAAGAGATGAGCCATCCCTCACACAGGATGGCTCTCCCGCAGGTTTGGCTGGACTGCGACCCTGGGCACGACGACGCCATGGCGATCATCCTGGCCGGCCATGCGCCCACGCATTGCGCGCTGCTGGGCGTGAGCGTTGTGGCGGGCAATCAGGACCTGGCCAAGGTGACACAGAACGCCCTGGACGTGCTGGACGCTGCTGGGCTCAGCGATGTGGGTGAGGATCGCCAGGACGCGCCGCTTCATGGCAGCAGTGGCAGCAGTGGCAGCAGGACGTTGCCAGTTGGCACAGTTGATCCTGCCTTCACCCTCACGCGCAGAGGTGGTGGCGGGGCAGGCCAAGCCGTTGCTGCGCCCTGCGCCGATCCTGTGCCCAGAGATCCATGGGGACTCAGGGCTGGACGGCCCACAGGGTGGCCGGCTGCTGCCCCGCAGCACGCGCGTCGCCAGGCCGGGTAAAGCAGTCAACGTCATGTGGGAGGCCATCAGCAGGCGGCACGCCGACCTCGGCGGCACACAGCGGATACAGTGAGCGCCGGCACGCATGGTGCATGGGCCGCGCACCTGGTGGTCCGTGGGGATGGCTCAGGCACCTGCACGCTGCTGCGGCCGCTGCTGGTGGCTTGCCTTGTGAACTGCAGGCTGGTGTGCACGGGGTCGCTGACCAATGCTGCCGTGCTGGTCACCCTGTACCCAGAGGTCATCCCCATGGTGGACGTGACCATCATGGGTGGCGCCATGGGCGAAGGGAACACGGTGAGGGGGCTGCAGGCCGCAGTATGATCACTGACAGACGCGTGGTCACTGGACAGCTTGTTCTCCACGAGTCTTCCGCTGCGCCCCGCTGCCGCGTGCCTCTGGCCGCAGGGCGCCGTGGCTGAGTTCAACATCCAGACGGACCCGGAAGCAGCGCATGTGCTCTTCAACTGCGGCGTGTCGCTCACAATGGTGCCGCTCGAGGTGAGCACGCGACCTGTTGCCTCGCCCCATCATCGCCCACTGCATCCTCTCTAATCGCTCGCCTCTCTAATGCCGAGCCCTGCCACTGCATGCTGTTGCTGCACCCACACACGCTCCTCAGGTGACGCACACGGTGCTGGTCACGCCTGACATCCTCGGCCGCCTCTCCCACCCTCCCACGCCGCCGTCTGCACAAGCTCAGCAGGGGCAGGACGAGGCGGGCGTCCCAGCGGGCACAGCAGCAGCAGCAGCCACGCCCTTCCGTTTCGCGCTGCAGCAGCTGCTCCTCTTCTTCGCTGACACATACCGCACGGTGTTTGGCTTTGACAAGGGCCCTCCGCTGCACGACCCGTGCGCTGTGGCGTATGTGTTGGCGCCCCACCTGTTCAAGGTGCGGTGGTTGTGCTTCAACGGCCCGAGGTAGCGAACTACCTGGCAAGGGAGCTAGGTGCTAGGTGCTTCGTAGTTCGTGTTGCAGCTTTGCATTGCCACACGTGTCGCCCTGCCCCAGCTGTGCATCGCTGGGGCTCCTTAGCAATGGTCGCTACGCTTGCTGCATTGCTGCGCCCACTGGGGTCACTGGGATGCTGCTGCACACCGCGACACACACAGGTGCGGGAGCTGCGCGTGGACATTGAGACGCAATCGGCTCTCTCCTTTGGCCAGACGGTGTGCGACGTGTGGCGGCAGTCTGGCAAGCCGCCCAACTGCCGCGTAGCGGTGGCAGTGGACGTGCCGGCGCTGTGGCAGCTCCTGCTGGCCGCGGTAGACAGGGCGGACCAGGTGTCGCCCCTCAACAGCGCGCCGGGACCGCAGCATTGATCATTGATCATCTGTGGACCCCATTGGATGTCGTGACCTGCCTTGTATCTAAGAGAGCAAGGACCTATTCATGCTTTTGGGTCGTGCACCGGCCATCCAAGGATTGGCGCGCGTTCTTGGTGTGTCGACGTGGTTCGCCACTGCATTGATTAGCGCAGTGTTGGTGAACCTTGGCACAGCCATCCTTGCTCATTCTTGTGTCCCACTGTAAAGCACTGTGGAGTACTGTGGAGCACTGTGAAGCACTGTGGCCAGCAGTGCACGACATTCGCAGACGACAAGGCTCCGGCTTGCACGTCAAGGTGCGCTCCGGCTCACGGGGGAAGGCCACACTCACTGACTAATTCCACGTCAGCAGCTCGTGAGCTCACCCCAGGCCGAGGCTGTGCTGCCAAGGCTGTGGAGGGAGCTCGTCCACGCGAGAGGGTCGCGCTTGCACGAGCACGAGGGAGCCCCTGCAGCCCTGGAGCCCCTGGAGCCTGTTGGTCAACGCTTGGATTCCAATGCTGTGATATTTTGCTGCGATATCACACCCTCACGGAGCGGCGCCGCGCACTCCCACAGAGCGTGACCCTGACAGCTGGCACTATAAGGTCTCCCTCACCTCGCAGAACGCACACAAGTCCTGATCCTTCACGTCAAAGTCCACACACTTACATTGCGCACCTCTCTCTCCCCTCGCATCAACAATGGCCGAGCTCATCGCGGCCATCGACCAGGGGACGCAGTCGACTCGCGTCTACCTGTTCGACCCCAACTCGCTGCAGCCCGTGGCGTCACACCAGACCACCTTCACGCAAATCAGACCGCAGGCGGGGTGAGCGAGCACTCGCAGGCACGTCTAACGCCCGCGCGCGATGGCGGAGTTCGTGCCCGAGCCGCTTTTCGTGGGTGGAGCACCGCACGCAGGTGGTGCGAGCACGACCCGCTGGAGATCTGGATGACGGTGCAGGAGTGCATGCTCAAGGCTCACCAGGTGTGTGCTTGGTCCGAGGGTGCGGGGGGGCGCCGAGGAGGGACGTGAGCCAAGGGTGCGGGGCGGCGTGAGGGGGCCGCCGCAGCAGATGGAGCGTGCAGCAACAGGGAGAGCAGTGGCACGCAGCTCCGTCCAAGGCTGCTGGCCAGCAGAGCGGGGATGTGCGGTTGTTTGGCGTCCCGACCGCTGACGGTGCGCCGCCACTTGCACGCGAGCAGGAAGCCGAGCTGAAGCTGGGCCCAGTCAAGGTGATAGCGCTGGGCATCACCAACCAGCGCGAGACCACGGTGGTGTGGAACAAGATCACAGGGTTGCCGCTCTACAACGCCATCGTGTGGCTCGACACCCGCACGGGCGAGCTGTGCGAGAAGATGGAGCAGGAGCTGGGCAGCAAGGTGCGCTGGGCACCAGCCTGTCATCGGACAGGCCATACTCTCAAGGGAGGGCCAACAGCGTGCACCAACAGAACGACTTGCTCTGCCGCCCCGTGTGTGTGTGCCACAGGACTTCTTCCGGCCGGTCACGGGGCTCCCCATCTCCACCTACTTCTCAGCCTTCAAGTTCAAGTCAGTACGCCTGCCTTGCACATCGTGTGCCTCAGCTCCAAGGTTGCGGGCGCAGTCGGGCGTGTGCTGGCACCACCGCTCTCTCTCACCATGCGAGCAACCCATGCCATGACCGGGTGTGCAGGTGGCTGTATGACAACGTGGAGCACGTCAGGGCGGCGGTGGATGCTGGCGAGGCCTGCTTCGGCACCATCGACACCTGGCTCATCTACCAGCTGACGGGTGCCACGCGTGACGGTGTGCACGTCACCGACGGTGAGTGTTTCCGCCATTGGCTATCCCAAGTTTCGCCAGCAGCCCATGCGCCAGCTGCTCACCTGTGGTGTCCATGCGTGTGCGTGCTCACGTATGGTGTCCATGTGCGTGTGCGTTGCCCCGCTGCGCTGCAGTGACCAACGCCGCCCGGACCATGCTCATGTCGCTCGAGACGTGCGAGTGGCACGAGCCCTTCCTCGAGCACTTCAGCATCCCAGCAGAGTGCCTCCCGCGCATCTGCAGCAACGCAGAGGTGCGTGCACCTGCAGCTCTCGCAGTGCGGCCAATCCAGGAGCAGCACATGGGCAGCTCCCGCAGTGAGGCCGGTCCAGGAGCAGCACACCAGTGCACGTTGCAGCATCAGCTCCACACGTGTGGACCTGGCTGCGACCAACCTGCCGTGTTGTATATGCAGGTGTATGGTGAAGTGAGCCAGCCGTACCACCCCGCGTACCAAGGCGTGCCCATCTCCGGGTGCCTGGGTGATCAGATGGCAGCCATGCTAGGTGCGGCACCGACTGCTCTGCCCTGCCAATGACGGATGCTCTTCTCTGGCATCGGCACCTGCGGTGCTGCTCCACATGCCGGCAGCGTCTGCTGCTCTGGCACTGGCACCTGAGGCGCTGGCATGGCGCACACCAAGGTTGTCTTTGCAGCAGCGGGTGAACCATATGCGTGTGCTGCTCTGTGCATGTTGGTGCCGCGCAGGCCAGCGTTGCCAAGCGGGCGAGGCCAAGAACACGTACGGCACTGGCTGCTTCATGCTTCTCAACACTGGTGACAAGGTGGGTGTTGCCCCCGGCACTGACGCGTGCACACAGCCCCCCAGCTTTGCACGCAAAACACATGCAAGGCGTGTGCCCGCCGGTCCTGTGTACGGTGTCCCATGTCGGCACATTGTGCAGTCAGAGTGTGCAGTCAGAGTGTGCAGTGCAGAGTGTGCAGTGCAGTGTGTGCAGTGCAGTCCACACACAGTGTGATGCCGTGCCGTCCTTAGACAGCTTGTTGCTGTGCTGTGTGCTGCACCTCTCGCCACCCTTGTCCCTGGAGGCCACTTCGCAGCTGGTGCCTTCCAAGCACGGGCTGCTCAGCACCATCGCCTTCAAGCTCGGGAAAGAGGAGAGCACGCAGTACGCGCTAGAGGGTGAGTAGGGCACCTGCTCTGCAGAATTTCCATGCAGCATGCAGCAGCATGCAGGTGCCTGTAGCGCCTTGACGCTGGGCGGCCGCTCGGCAAGTGTTCTCTGTGGGATGTGCCGACGATGTGTACAGGTGCCATTGCCGTGGCTGGCCTGGGCATCAGCTGGCTCAAGGACAACCTCTGCGTGACCGAGAGTCCAGAGCACGCAGAGCAGCTCGCCCTCACGGTGCGTGGCGGTTGCCTGGGTGCAGGCCCCATACCCTAATCGGCGTCTGGGTGCTGGGCAGTGTGCCCAATGCTCATGCGCTCGTGTGGGGCGGGGGCACCAAAAGTCACGAGCGTCGTTGGCATGCCATCATGATCATGCCATCATGATCATCATCATCATTGCATGGAATTCACGACAGGTGCATGCCATCATGTGGCTGTGGTGGTGCGCAGGTGCCTGACACGGCGGGTGTGTACTTCGTGCCGGCCTTCTCTGGTCTGCTGGCGCCTCACTGGGACAACACGGCACGAGGCGCCATCCTGGGTCTCACTGGTGAGTTTGGCGCTGTGTTCAGGTTGCTGGCTTGGTGAGTTGGCGCTGTGCTGGCTCGGTGAGTTGGCGCTGGCTGTTGGCTGTTGCACATCTCTGATGCGCACCTGGATCACGCAGTGTCTGGGTGCATGGCTGAAAGCACGGTAATTGTGGATGCTCACTTGCCACCTTGTGTGTGTGCAGTCTTCACCACCCGTGCGCACGTGGTGCGGGCCATGCTCGAGGCCATCTGCTGGCAATCGCGCGAGGTGTTGGACGCTATGCGACGCGACGCTGGCCTGGACGACTCGCTGCCGGTGCTGCGTGTGGACGGCGGCGCTTCCGTCAACAACCTGCTGATGCAGATGCAGGTAAAGAGTGCAATTCTTACCTGACGTGCATCACGCCTGGCGCAGCGTGTGCGGGTGCAGCAGCACTTTGTGTCTCAGACCAGCTGATCAGACGTGTGTTGTTGCTTTGGTGTGTTGTTGCTTTGGTTGCTGTTGCAGGCGGACGTGCTGCAGGTGCCGGTCCTGCGCCCGCAGTTCCAGGAGACGACGTGCCTGGGCGCCTGCCTGGCGGCGGGGCTGGGTGCTGGCATCTGGAACACAGCGCACGTCTTTGCTGGCCACTCGTACAACAACACCAAGTTCACGTGAGCGCGCACTCCTCGCTTTCTGTTGCAGCTTTTCTGCAGCTCCCTGTTGTTGTTTGTATCGGCTGTCGCCTATGCGAGCTTGTGTGGTGCATGCACCTACTACGCACGCGTGTGTGACGTGCAGGCCGGCCATGGCACCCGAGGAGGCAGAGCGGCGGTACGCGCACTGGCAGGTGGCGGTGGAGCGCTCGCTGCAGCTGGCGCAGCTGGCACCGCCCGTCCAGGACACGTTCTAGAGACTGCCCAAGACATCGGAGCTTGTTTCAACTCATTCCGCACGTCTGCGAAGCGACGTGATTCTTTTTTTGGTGCCCCCTGGTTTGCTTGGTGCCCTCTGGTTTGGTAGATGCGATAGGCTTTGGCTGGCGAAGATACAAGGTTCTCTCAGTCGACCAGTGGTGCCACGGACTGTTCTGGCTTGCAGGATGTGGTTGGTGGTCAACATGTGGTTGGTGGTCAACAGTGTTAACAGTGCGATACTCCACGAATGTAAAACGTATGGAGATTTGACTCGGAACCCTGCAGGTCCTCCCTCCATCTCCCCCCACCCCACCAATGCCAGTGAAAAGTAGGACACCCTACACCCAGCAGTAGAAAGCAGCACAAAGTGCACACCGGGCTCCTTTGCGCAACGTGGCCAAGCCGCTGTGCCACACTGGTGGATGCATACTTGCCAACGCAATAACCACCGCGACGAAGTTCCATACCACCCAGGACCGAGTCATCACGCATGCACACTCCAAGTACAGGCTTTGCCGCTACACAGCATGTGCAGCCCACAGGCAGGCACCTCAGTGGACACATTGCGGGGACTCCCTGACAGCAGACAGGCGCCCACCCATGCTCCCTCTCACAGCGCCGCCTTCACTGCGCAGCATCCCACGCTCCCACTTGCAGCCAGCAACAGTGTGTGTGTTTGCCCCACACAGTTCCTCGTCATGGCGGCACCACGCTGCATGTACACACGCGAGCCGCCTCATGCTGTTCTCACACCTGCCGGCACTACAACCACCCACGCCCGCGGGCACGGACCTGCCTGGCGCCAGCTGCTGCACCCAATCACGCGAGGGGCGATATCAGACTCGCACCAGCTCGCCCCAGGTTGCAATCTCCCCACACGAAAGCTGTCAACAGCGCCATGTCCATCGGACCTTACATAGGCTACCTGGGTCTCAACCCTACCCACCCCGCAGCACCGACTTTGCAGCATACTTGCACCAACCGCGGCAGCTCCACCGACAGCTGTGAGAGGCACCATGGCCTGGCAACCATGCAGCAACACTCTGGTCAGCCTGGGCCAACGCCTCCTCTTATATCACCCGCTGCTCATGCTCGTTCCAAGAGCCCACAACGCAAACCCACATTCTGCGAGCCCACGGTGCGACGGTTGTCCACCCCCCTTTATGACGGCAACGAATGCGCGCGCGCGCGGCTCTGCCCTGCCCACCCTGCCACACCCAGGGTTGAGAGGTCTCCAGCAGGTGCGCCAGGGTCATCATCATGCCTCTGGTGACAAACCTGCGCAACCCCGCTACGCGCCAGCGCCACTGGGACCAGCTCATGGTGCGTAGGGCTTAGGGCTTAGGGTGCCACTGTTAGGGCTTGGGTTAGGCAGGGCTATCCCACACAGGGACCAGGACCAGACTCGCCGAGCAGGTTAAGCAAGGCACAACACCCTTCCCAGAGACCAAGAGACCTGTCAAAAGAGAAGCGAGCCTTGGCGAACAGACAGAAAAGCCCTGATTTCTACGATCGTTTGCACATCCGTGACGCCCAGTCTACGTCTCTGGTTCTGACCGCTAGCATTAGCCTTCCAACAGTGCCCCAGGATCCGCCCAGCAGCATTACCACCCGAATCTACAACTTGAGATGCGAGACCAAGAGGAGTGCACAGAGAACGAAAAGAAAAAAGGCTGATCAGGGAAAAAGTCAAACGAGGGAAAAGCTCGGAGAAGCAAGGTGGAAGAGACAAGGGGCAAGAGTTGCACAGGGAAAAGGAGTTATGACGTATCAGGCGCGCAGAAAATCTTCGGCTGAAAAAAAGAGAGGCGGGCCCCAGCCACGATCGTTCCAGCTGGCTGCAGAGCGCAACAAGCCCTTTAGGAAGGGCCGCCGCGGTGCTCCGGGGGGCGCACGTACGTTTTGCATGCCCCCAAGCCCTACATAGCAGTGGGCCCTATAGCATGGCGAGCACCAGCCCTGCTTGCAGGGTCTGTTGTCACGCGCGGCGAAGGGCCGGCACGATGCGTTTTCCATCTCATTTACGGCCAGAGGGGGGCGAGGGGGGAGTCTGCGGGCCGCGTAATAAAGAGGCTCTGTCACTTTGGGGGATGGGTGGCGCAGTGTGTGTGGTGTGCGCCTGCAAGCCACACGCGTTGACACTTCCGGAGGTAAGAGACGAGAGACACGACAGGAGCCGGGAGCAAAGAGCAAGAGAAAGATGCACATGCATGGATGGATGCCCGCTCTCTTCATGCCTACCGACCCACTCCTCGCACTAGTAGTAACAAATCTCGCCGCAGATTTTGTCTTGCGGACAGAGGACGCCGCACTTTTGCCTGGCAGGTAGAGCACCACACGCGACCTCCGTGGTGCGTGCGGGGCGCACGTGTCGCCCCTCACCTGCTCTGCTCAACGCGCAGGTGTGACACGGTGTGGCCTACAGTGTGACCAACGCCCCCGTCCAGGACAGGCAATCACGACCCACTCCAGGCCGAGCCCGCACCACAAACAGCCCACAAGGGCGGATCGGGTGCAGCAGTGGGTGGCCAATGGTATGCCATGCCCCTAGGGTGTGCGGGAGTCCACAGGCAGCCAAAGCAGCAGTCACAGCAGCCCGCGCAAACGCAAGGGCCTTGGCGTTGTGAGGGCTGCCGTACCAGGTGTGTGCCATGCCTGGGCTCCTCATGAACAGTATCAGCTACGGCGCGCTCAACCCACAAAGAAAACACACCTTTCCTGTGTGCGCCTGAACAACGTGCAGACAGAAAAGGTGCACACCAATCCTAATGTGCCTGAACAAACCAACCACCAGGTGAGGGGACAGGCCTGAGGCGGCGCAGGGTCTGATCGACGCTCGGCAACATGACGCGGGGAGGCAAGTGCAGAACAGCTAAGCAGAGGCAGTGCGCACGGTAGCGGGCGGAGGCGCAGCGGGGCAGTGGTGCGGGTGGGCGGCGCAACCATCCCTTTGCTACTGGCGGGCCGCAACCCATGAGACCATCCACGCCCCACAAGCCGCCCCACGCTCCGCAGTCCATGCACCCGCCCCACACCGCCCCACACACCCTGCTGCTGCACGGCGCCCTCTGAGGAAGCAAGCGCTGAGCAAAGTTCAGGCATGGGCCAGGCAGAGGCCGCCCACTGGCAAAGAGGACCCGATTCACAAGCCGCGCAAGCACAGCAGCAAGTGCGCCTGCCTGCGTAAAGCCGCTTCCCCACAAGACCCTGGTGACAGGCAGCCAGCGGAGCCACCCTCAGGTCAGCTCAATGACAACGTCAGAGCAGTGAAAGGGAGGAGAAGAGTTGCGGGGCCAGCACCCCATCAGCAGTGACGAGAGCGGTGAAGAGGGAGATGGAAGAGTGGAGGAGAATGGATGGAATGGCAGTGAAGCAAAGGGGGAGGTAGGGGACAAAAATCCGAATGACAGCGCGCGCGCGTGTGCACGCCTGCTGCAGGGCCCACTGCAGGGCTGCCTGGCAGAGGCGCCTAAACAGGCAACTCATCTCACAGTGTGCAGAGGACGAGGAAGAGGCAGAGAGCAAGAGAGAGAGAGGGAGGGAGGGAGAGAGAGCCAGGCAGCGTACCGCTCAGCTCCGAGCAAAACAAGTCCTCCTGCCCTCCCGGCTCATCAGCGTCCCCCACGGCTCAGCTGCCAGTCACTGCACGCGCCGCGCATGCTACTGCACGCGCCACGCCGCCCAAGCAAGTGTGTCGGCGAGCGACGGCAAGGACCACAGGCAGGAGCAAGCAGCACCACCGCAGCAGCAGCAGCAGGAGTAGCGCAGTGCTTGCATTAGGAGCGTGCGTTGGCAGGGCGTTGGTAACGTACGGTGCGCAGGGCCAGGAACCGTTAGCCTGCTGCCGCAACAGTGTGCGCTGGCTTGGCATGGGCAGGAGCGTTGGCTGGCGCCATAGTGCCGATGCTGTTGTTGTTTGCCAAGAGAGGGGCCGCAGCAGTCGGCAGCCGTGCAGAGCAACAGGCAGGCCCGCGTCAGAACGCCCCCGTGCATGCACCGCAACCACCACCATCTCGCGTGCGTACACTCATCGCATTGCCGCCCAGGGCCGCCCCCGGGCGGGCACAGCAGACTCAAGAAATGCTCCTCCTCTGCCGCTGCCCCCACCACCACCCCCGCTAACAAGTCTCGCCGGCGTGAAGGATTCGCAGCCGCAACCAAGGCATGCTTGTGCACGTGAGGCCTGTTGGCGCAGGCAGGCTGGCGCAGCCAGTGGCGGTGCAGCCCACCACAACACAGCGGCGCAGACAAAACACAAACCGTGTGAGCGGACTACTAGCGGTGCGCAAGCTGGCAGCCGCACTGCTAGTGAAAGCAGCAGTTCGCTATGCAGCTCTCGATGGATGATGCACAGGTCTCACAGCAGGTAGAGCGACCCGTCGAGGCCCATGTGCTGCTGCATGCCCCGCGGCGTGCCAGACGAAGCCACGCCGCCGTTTGCACCACCACCACCATGCGGCAACGCCATCGCCATCGCGCCGCCGCCGCCCGGTGTGACGCGGAAGGTGCCTGGAAGCTGCTGCTGGTGCTGCTGCGGCAGGCCGTACGACTGCCACGCCTGCTGCTGCTGCTGCATCTGCTGCTGGTGCTGCGCAAACGCCTGCGCTTGCTCGTGCGCCTCCTGCTGCATGTGCTGCGGGTACTGCGCCGCGTGCATCGCGTGCGCCTGCTCGTGCTGCTGCAGCAGCTGCATGTCGACGCCCACGGGCCGAACCGCGCCCATGTCTGCCGGCTTGGTGGTGCCGTCAAACGACAGGTAACCGTCACTCTGAGCCCAACTGGCGCCGTCCGCCTGCCCCACCCTAGGGTTACCTGCCCCAGCACCCATAAACAGGTTCTGCATCAGCATCCCGTCCGCCGCTTGCGACCCGCCAGGCGCCATCCCCAGCATGCTGCCGCCATGCGCCAAGCCCTCGCCGCCCTGGTTAGGGTTGTGCATGCCCATGAGCATCTCCATGTGGCGGCCGCTGGACATGGCTTGGCTGTCACCACCGTCGCCGCCGCCACCCTTGCCAACGCTGGCAAAGGAGCTTGCTTGCACCCCCGCCCCCGCCCCCGCCGCCGCCGCTGCTGGCTGGTTCCCCTGGCCTTGAGATGCCGCCGCCGCCGCCGCCGCCGCTGCTGCTGTTGCGGCGGCAATCGCGGCGCGGGCAATGTCCTGTTGGGCCTGTGGCGGCGGGTGCGGCGGTGCGGCAAACCCGCCTAGAGCCGGCGACGATGCACCCACACCCACACCCGCACTCGCATGCTGCTGCTGCAGCACCGCCGCGCCACTTTCGTCCCCTGCCTGCGGGGAGGCCGGCGTGGCAACCATCAGCAGGCCCCGCTCCTGCGGCAACAGCGGCGCCCCGTTTCCGATGCGGTGCCCATACCCGTCGGCAAACATCCCACCGCCACTTTGCTGGCTCGACGACCTCTGGCCACCACCACCACCACCACCACCACCGCCGCCACCACCGCCGCCGGCGCCGCTGCCTCCGCTCGCCCACTTCTGTGTCCCGCCCACCTCACCAGCATGACCGCCGCCACGGCTCTGCGACCCCGGCCCTCCTCCTCCAGCCGCGTGGCTCGACACGCCGCTGTTGCTGCCTCCGCACCCCAGCAGCGGCGCCGAAATCGAAGACGAGGTGCTGTGCAGTGCGTCGTCCAGCATCGCGTTGACGCCGCCGCTGGCCCTCCCGCCGTGGTTGTGGTTGTCGCCATGGCCCATGCTAGGCCCTAAGGAGGCGGCGGGGGCCAGCGCCATGCCGTGAGCGGTGATGAGCCCTGCTGCGGGCGAGCCGGCGTAGGAGGGCGTCAAGGGCATGCCAAGGGGTGCTGCTGCTGCTGCTGCTGTGGCGGCAGGAGGGGCAGACGTGCTCGCGATGTGGAGCGTCGTTGCCTCCTCGCGTGACTTTGCGTGCGGTGCGGTGGTGCCTGCTGCTGCTGCTGCTGCCGCCGGGCCGTCGGGTTCCACCAGGGCGTGCTGTGCGTGCTCAGAGGCCGGGGACGCCGCCGGCTCGGGCACCTCCCACAACGGCGCCAGCACGTCGCCCGGCGCACGCACCACCACCGCCGGCAGGTTAGGGTTCGGCAGGGCGGCGCTCCATGCAACCACGGGCACCGACGATGTGAGCTCCGCCGCTGCCGCCGCCGCCGCTGCAGCATGCAGCGGGTCTACTGGCGGTGGCGCTGGCGCCGCTGCGGCTGTCGTCCCCGCCGCCACCGCCGCCGCGGCAGCTGCAGCAGCGACCGCAGCGGCGCCACGTGCGCGCGTGTCGGCGAGCCGCGGGTCCGCCTGCGCCATGTGCTGCAGCGGGACAGGAGGCGGTACGCCGTGCACCGTCCCGCCGGGCATGACGTAAGCGGTGGGACCGCCGCCGGGCTGCTGCTGCTGCTGCCAGTGCTGATGGCCCTGCTGCTGCTCCTGCTGCTGTTGCAGCTGCGGTTGGGAGGAGTGGTTAGGGTTTTGGTCGTTGCTGTCGGAGGCCTGCATGAGGGCTTGCCGGCGGGCGATGGCGTCGCGCAGCATGCGCAGCAGCGAGGAGATGCGCTGCAGCAGGTCGGTGAACTTGGGACGCGTCTGCGGGCGGGGTGAGGGGAGCAAAGCATACACGGTGTGAAGTTGAGCCAGGTTGAATGGCCACTGCGGCTCGCTGTGTTTAGTGGGGAAGGAACCACAAGGAGGCACCGCGATCGCCAGCACCAGACGGTAAACTTGGTGAGAGTAACTTGGTGAGTTTGTGAGGTGAGCATGCCTTGCCGCCCATCACTTGGTGAGCATGCCATGCAGTCGGCCGTACCTTAGGCGCCTCCTGGAGGCACGCCATCATTATCATCAATATCAACTGCAATGCAAGCCGGCGCACCTTTGGCGCCTCCTGGAGGCACGCCATGATGAGCTCGTGGTACTCGGTGGGGCAGTGCGTGGGCACGAAGTACGGAAAGGTGCGCGGGTCCAGGCTGGAGCGCTGCCGGTGCGCTGGGTCGCGCCACGGAGGGCGCCCGCAAAACATCTCCTGCGGTTGGAGAGGAGCACGCGTGCACGCAATCATGCGGTTGGGAAGCAGCACGCGTGTGCACGCAATGCAGTACCACTTCTCGGCCACGGAGGTCGCCCGCAAAACATCTCCTGCGGTCCAGGGAAGCAGCACGCGTGCACGCAATCATGCAGTCTGTCTTGTCTTTTGGGGAGGGCACACTGCACCCTCTTACCTCCCCAGTATAAAAAGCAGCAATTAAGAAGCATGCACACATTCATGCAGTCGCGTTTCTTTTTTGGAGTCTCTTGGGGGCACTGCAGCCTGTTCCTCCCCAGGGCAGCACATTAACCAGCCATGCACGTAGCCCACAACGCGCGCTACGCCACTCACCCAGAGCAGCACGCCGAAGGAGAAGATGTCGGCCTCCTTGCTGATGATGCCGTGCGTGAGCAGCTCCGGCGCGATGTAAAAGGGCGTGCCCTGCCGCGCGTTGCTGATGTGGCTGTGGTCAGGCCCCTCGAGGAAGCGGCTGAGGCCGAAGTCGCCAACCTTTGCTTGGTAGCACATGGGCGAGCGCGAGTTGAAGCGGAGCATGATGTTGCCGCTGCTCAGGTCTGCGTGCGCAGCAGATGCAAGTCATGACGCACGAGGTGTGTCATGGGCAGCTCAAGTTGCAAAAGCGCGACTTCCTGCAAGGCTGACCTGCCTTGTGCTGGGCTTTGCACCAACCAGACAATGGCACATCGCCACCGCAGCATCATGACACCTGTCGTGAACGCCATGCGATGATGGTGATGATGATGGCCGCACAAGTGCGCACCTCCGTGGATGACGTTAGCGGCGTGGATGTACGACATGCCGCGCGCAATGTCCTCCGCCACCTGCAGCACCGCACGCCCAACCAGCACATAAGCTCATTTTGGCCTTCCTGCGCTCTGTTAAGCTAACACAAGCTGCTTTTGCCTGCGCTTCTTTGTAGGCATTACTATGCTGAGCATCATGTCCGCAAGGTGACGGCAAACGAGGCACAAGCCAAAGGCCGGAGCCCAAGACCTCCGCCATGCCAAGTGCCACCTGAACAGGCTGAACAGTGCCTGTCTGCGTGCCCGCTTGCCACCAAAGCCGCTGCCACCCGCATGCCCTACACCATCAAGCTTGCTCACCTGCAGGATGTAGACCATGTTGTTGCGCCCAGAGGTGGGGTCGACAAACATGCCGGCGTCAATGGCCTGGGACAGGCTGCCGCCGTCGCAAAACTCCTGGATGATGTACCTGCAGTGGAGGGAGCCAGGCACACGGCAACAATACTAGATGATGTACCTGCGGTGATGCCAGGGCACACAGTAACAGGACGCCCCACCACTCGCTCGCTGGCAGCTCTAGGCAGCAAAGGTCGTGGCCACAGCACCCAGGCCTGCCGCCCAGTTTGCAAGCTTCACACAGCCACCACCGCATGCAAAACTGTGGCCCCTACGCCGCAGTGTGGCCACCCTGAACTCCTCCCGAGCCTGTTAAGGCAATTCAGCCTCCTCCCGAGCCTGTAAAGGCAACTCACAGCTTCCAGTGCGCCATGTGCCGCTCATCAGGCATGCCCGAGCCGCCGACGGCGCGCAGGTCGTACGCGTACGTGTTGACGATGTTGTCGTGCGTGAGCAGCGTGTTGATGGCAGCCTGCGGGTGTGTGGTGGGAGCACGCCAACGAATCAAAAGGTGGGCAGCGTGTTGACGTCGGCCTGTGCGCGGTCGGGCAAGCAACAACGAGGCCGGAACATGGCTAGCATCAGCAGGGCGCTGCAGCCTGGTAACGCAGCGGTACACACAGACTCTCCGCAAGTGCAGAAACACGACGCGTTGAACGCACGCAAACGCACCTCGGTGATGGCCCGCTGCTTCATGCGCTTGGCCGCGCCCGCGTCCTGGAACATGAGTGTCTTGATGGCCACGGTGAGTGCGCGCCAGCGGCCCTTGTACACTGCACGGAGCAGTGCAGAGACACACGCGCACGCACACGTCATCTGCATGCCTCAGAGGTATCCCACGCCCCATGCTCTTGGCATCACATGCGATGGCAAAGCCCTCCCGTGGCTAATGCTCACCGATGCCGAAGGAGCCTTGCCCCAGCACTTGCTGGAACTCCACCTGCGATGGGAGGACACAGCACCATACCAGGGGCGCCCAACTGAGCCCAAAAGGGCCATGCGCAGCACGGCTACCCGATTCTGGTGTTCTACCCAACCTGCCACCCTCCTGCACACAACAGGCAGACCTCGAGCATTCTGCGCAGCAATCACCTGTTGCATGTCGATGCCAGACATTTCCTTCCTCTGCGCGATGATCTGCTGCAGCACATCCGCCGGCGCCTGCTCCTCATCGCCCGCCGCCAGCCCACCCTGCAACAACATCGGCCGCGTGCCGCTCGCGCTGCTGCTCCCGCTCCCTCGCCCCCCGCCGCGACCGCCTAGCGCGGCACCGCTGCCGTCCGCCCGACGGCCGCTGTTGTTGCCGCTGTTGCCGTTCGCAGTGCCGTTGCTGTCGCGCTGCTGCGCTGCCGCGGCGACCACGACCTCGCTTGGCTCACACTCGACCGCACCAGACGCGATCATGTCGGCGATGCTCGGCCCACGAGGCCCAGGCAAGGTCGGCGATGCGGAGCCCAGTGGCAGCGACGACACGTCGTGAGAGCCCCGGGTCATGTCCGGCCTGCGGCTTCCGGGCTTCCACGGCCATCCCGCTGACGCAGCAGCGCGCTGCGAGGACGTCTTGCTGCTGTGCGTGCCACTGCTACCCACCTTGCCGTTGCTGCTGCCGCTCTCCCCGTTTTGTCGCTGCCGCTGCTGGCCAGGATCGTCCTGCGAAGCTGGAAGCGAGCGTGACCTCGCTTCCGGCGGAGTGGCCGTGCTGCGAGCGAACAGCGGCGTGCCGTTGGCAGTGTGGCTCGACGAGGACGCATGGCCGCCCGCGCCCTGCCCGCCCTGGGAACGCGACGACGCCCCTGCGCGGCCCACGCTGCCGCCCGCAGCGCGCAGCAGCGCAATCGTCATGCTGTTCTCCTCCTCCTCCTCCTCGCCATTCTCGCCATTCTCGCCGCCGTAGCCCAGCCCTCGGCCCAAATCGTCCAGCGCGCTGCCGTGGCTGCGCACCAGCACCTGCCCAGAGCTACCATACCGCGCCCCACCACCAGGGAACAGCCCACCGCTGCCGCTGCCCCTACCCGCTCCACCCAGCGGGCCTGACCCGCCACTGCCGTCAGCACCCGAACCGCGCAGCCGCTGCGCACGCATGCTGCTGCTGCCAACCGCACCCCCCGGCCTGCGCTCGGGGCCGTCGAACGACGAGGAAGAGAAGGGGGCGGTGCTTCGGGCGTGGTCAGCGCTGCGCTGCAGCTGCGAGGGGCCTCCGCCGCGGGGACGGTGCTGGAGCTGTGCGGCGCCGAACAGCCCAGCCTGAAGCGCACTGTCGCCGCCGCTGGCTGTGGCGCCTCCGTCGGCAGCGGCGGCGCTGGCCAAGGTGGAGCCGTCGGCGCGTTGCTGCGCTGATGTGCCCGCGCCCAGCATCCCTGCAGGCGCACACAGCATGGAGGTTGCACGATGAGCAGACTGCACTCTTGGCCTCAACAGTGGTTAGGAGGACGGTGCTCATGAGGATAAGCTCCTGGCTCCCCTGGCTCTCCAACGGCAAGTGATCCTGCAAACTCAACCAGCAAAGGTAGCGGTGCACCCAACCACTCCATGAATGCCCAAGAAGCAGCCCAAAGCGCACCTGCAGAGCCAGGTGCCGGCACCGCCCGCGAACCACCCAGTGAGTTCCTCTTCCCCGCCGCCGCCACCGCCGCCGCCGCGCCCGCCCCGCCCGCCGCCGCCAGCACACTCGCAAACATGCCGCTGGTCGCCGCATGCACCGGATTCGCCGTGCTGCTGCTGCTGGTGCTGCCCTGGCTCCCCTTCGGCCTGCTCCCGCCGAAACTACGCGTGCGCGGCGTCCCCGCCGCCGCGCCCACCACGTTGAACGCCGTGCCGCCCGCCCCGCCCGCCGCAGCCGACGACGAGTGGTGTGAGCTGTTGGTCGCGAAGATACTACTGTTGCCCTCGCTGGCTGCGCTGTGCCGCACCCCGCCTGCCGCCGCCGCCGGCGCCAGCGCCGCCAACCGCTGGTGCACCGCGGCCAGCGCGGCGTTGGTCGCCGTCATGTCTCCAAAGCTGCTCAGGTTGCTTGGCGTGTGGCGGTGGCTGACCAGCGCCTCCACCTGCTGCAGCGCCTGCGTCTTTGCGGCGCGCTCGACGTCGACATCGTGGCGGAGCTGCCGCACGCGGCGGGCCCAGAACCACACAAAGAGCGCCAGGCAGACGGCGAAGAGCGTGCAGACCGTGGTGATGACGGCGATCTGCCAGTTGGGCATGCGGCTGGAGCTGCTGGGCGGCGAGGGAGGGGCGATGAGAGGCAGGGTGATGGGCGGGGTGGCGGTGAAGTTGAGGTTGGAGATGAGGGCGGCCGGGAGGGAGGAGGTGAGCAGAAGCTGCGCGTGCGAGTGTGGGTGTGGGGAGCGTGGAGCAAGGTCAGTTCACTGGCACATGTGTCGCGTCTGTCGCATGAGAGGCGCAAGAGCACGTAGTACTCGTGACTCTGCACGCCGCACCACCAGCGCATCCCCACCTGCAAGCTACCAGGCCGCACCTCTTCATCCACCTGGCCCTCAGGGCCCTTCCCAGGTGCACCCAGCATGGTGCGAGACCTAAACACTGGGCGGAACATCATCCCCAACTACTTCAAACCAAGCCGCGTGGCGATCCTTTGTGACGGCTGCAGCATCATGACACCTGTCGTGAACGCCATGCAATGATGACGACGAGGAAACCAAGCCCTCACCTGTGATCCGTCCATGCCCACGGTGGCCACGTCCGCCAGCATCAGCTCCGTGCCATTGCTCAACACCACGTTGCTCAACGCCCACGTCGACTGAATGAACGACAGCACGTCGGCATCCACGCCCCCAGCAAAGCCCTGCTGCTGCTGCGCCGACGACGGCGCCAGCGCCTGCTGCATCGCCGCCAGCTCCCCCTCCGACAGCAGCAGCGTCACGTTCACCACCCGCAGCGTAGGCTGCCGTCGGTTGAACTCAAACGCCCACACCAGCGACGTCAGGTTGCCCAGCAGCGCAGCCCGACTCAGACCGCCGCTGACGCCCGCCACACGATCCGGCGGCGCGGGGCCCAGCCCCGTCAGCGCCAGCCGCTGCAGCGTCAACCGACTGCCCTGCGGCACCGAAACCGCCGCCAGGCTCGACGCGCCGCCAAAGTCCAGCACCACGCCGCCGCCGAGCGAAGCCGGGAGCGGTGCCGGCCGGCCGAGCACCGTCACCGCCTGCGTGACGTTGAGCTCGGGCGCCGCGCCGTTGCCGCTGCTGCGGTTTCCGGTGGCGGCGGCGACGACGGCGGCGTCCAGCCGCATGGACTGCAGCAGCACGAGGTAGGGTACGGCGGGCGCGGCGAGGGCGTAGGCGAGCTGCGTGGCGTTGAAGACAGGCGTGATTTGCGTGAGGGGCGTGAAGGGGTTGCCGGGGACCAGGTCCTGGATGCCGGTCCTGGGCAGGACGAGCTGGGCTTGGTAGGGCACGTCGGTGAGGGTGCTGTTGACCCACAGCGTGCCCTGGCCCTCGCGGGTGGCGAAGAGGAGGTGGTGCTCGTCTGCCTTGCCAACCTACATGTATGAAGGAAGGGTGGTGCGGGCAGCAGGGCGGCAAGCGGGTGGGTGGGTTGTGGGGGCCTGATGACGCCCATGCCGCTGCCAGGTGTTGTCGCATTGTCTACTCCACTCCCGTTGAGGCGCCTACAGCTTTTACTCATGCTGCCGCCGAAGCACCTTCCTCCGACAAACAAGCAAATGCATCTGCCTCAGCTTCACTCAAACCAGCATCGGCTTCTGCTCCGCCCCAAAAAGCATCTGCTCCGCTGAACACAGCCAGTGCGTAGAAAGGCAAGCGCTCACCGCCAGGCCAAAGTAGACACTGAGCCATGTGCTCTGCAAACTCAGTGAATGGGCACCTAGGAGCTCTGGATGTCCTAGTCAACTCACCGCCAGGCCAAAGTAGACGTTGTTGCTGAGCCAGGCCGACGTGCTCTGCACGCTGGGTACCTGGGAGCTCTGGATGGCGGCCCAGTAGCTGAGGTAGGCAAACAGGTCGGGGGGCACCACCAGCTGGGAGTTGTACAGCAGGAGCATCTTGCGCGTGGCGGAGGGCCTGCACGCGAGGCACACACAAAGCAAGACCAGAAGCACACGGCCACGGCGTCAGTCCTCAGGGCCCCCGTGCCCACCCGCACCTGTCGCCATCCGACCCACCTGCCGTGCCTGCCCATCTGTCCTGCCCTGCCATCCCATCCCGTTCCCACGCCAGACCGCACACC
>QAXK01002730.1:0-19954 GCA_004335735.1 Chlorella sp. KRBP | reverse complement strand
GGCCCTGCCGGCCCCGGGCGGAGAGCGCGAGCTGGGCATCCTCGTCTCGCGGCTGCACTCGAACCAGATCGACTTCCGCCGCCCGCCGTGGGAGATGACCTTCATCGAGGGCGTCGGGCCGGGACGCTTCGCGCTCTACACGAAGATCCACCACAGCCTCGTCGACGGCTACACCGGCACCCGCATCCTCCAGCGCGGGCTCTCCGAGGACCCCGACGACCGCACCCACCCGCACTTCTTCAGCCTCGTGAAACGGCCTCGGGCGGAGGGCGACACGCGCGAGCCCGTCGGTGACGTGGCCTCCATCCTGCGCAGCGTGTCGGCGTCGCTCACCGCCCTGCCGGCCGTCGCGCGGACCCTCGTCGGCACGCAGCTGCGCCGCGGGGAGACCTCGACCCGGGCGGTGACCTCGTACCAGGCGCCGATGTCGGTGCTCAACGGCCCCACCGGGCGCTCACGGCGCTTCGCGACCCAGCAGTACGAGCTGGAGCGGCTGCGCGCGGTGGCCCGGGCCAAGAACGTCACCCTCAACGACGTCCTCATGGCCATCTGCGCGGGGGGGCTGCGCCGCTTCCTCGGGGACCTCGACGAGCTCCCCGACCGCCCGCTCATCGCGTTCGTCCCCGTCAACGTCCGGGCCTCGGAGAGCGAGGGCGGCGGCAACTACGTGGGCGCCACCCTCGTGTCCCTGGCCACCGACGTCGAGGAGCCGGCCTCCCGGCTGAGCACCATCGCCGCCTCCTCGCGTGCGGCGAAGGCGCGCATGCGCGGGATGTCCGGGGACGCGGTGATCGCCTACAGCGCGATGCTGCTCGCGCCGGCGGGCCTGCAGGTGGTGCGGGCGATGAGTGGCCTGCCGGTCCCGGGTCCACTGACCCTCAACGTCTGCATCTCCAACGTGCCGGGGCCGACCAAGCCGCTCTACTGGCGCGGGGCACGGCTCGATGCCACGTACCCGGTGTCGATCCCCGGGCACTCGATGGCCCTGAACATCACGGCTCAGTCGTACGCGGGCACGCTCGACCTGGGGTTCATCGGCGACCGTGAGGCGCTGCCCCACCTGCAGCGCCTCGCCGTGCACACGGGCGAGGCCCTCGCCGAGCTCGAGGCGGCGGTCGGCCTCGGCTGACCGCCACCCCCGCGGCTCAGCCCTGCGGCGGCTCGCCGGTGCCGATGTTGACCATCCACGAGATGCCGTAGCGGTCGGTCAGGGCGCCGAACTCGTCGCCCCACATCTGCTTCTCGAGCGGCATCGAGATTTCCGCCCCCTCGGAGAGGCCCTCCCAGTGGCGGCGCAACGCCTCGTCGTCGCCGCTCAGGGAGACGTGGACGTTGGAGGCGGCCGTGGCCGTGCCCTCCTGGCCGGGCGGCATGTCCGAGGCCATGAGCACGAAGCCGTCGTCGGTCTCGAGGTAGGCGTGCATCACGCCGTCGGCGCCCTCGCCCTCCATGCCGTACTGGCCGAAGGTCATGATGTCGAGGCGGCCCCCGAGGACCTGCTGGTAGAAGGTCATCGCCTCGCGGGCGGTCCCCGGGAAGTTGAGGTACGGGTTGAGTCGGCTGGCCATGGGAGCCTCCCTGCGTCGGTCGTCGTTGACGTCCCGGGACGCTACTCCCGGTGACCGACAGCCGTCACCCTCCGCGGTGCTGCGGCGTGCGCGGGCCCGAGCCCGCCGACCAGCGCCGCCACCTCGGGTGCCGGGTCGACACCGAGCTCGTCGGCCAGCGCCGACCGGTAGTGCTCGTACCGGCGCAGCGCCTCGTAGGAGTTGCCCTCCTCGAGGTGGGCACGGATCAGCGCGCAGACCGCCGACTGCCGCAGCGGCTCCGCGCTGACCGCGGCCAGCCCGGCGCGAGTGGCCAGGCCGTACTGCCGCAGCCGGGTCGCGGTGCAGCACACCGCTTCCAGCCCCTGGAGCCGGACGAGGTGGAAGGCGTCCTGCTCGTCGAGCAGCCAGTCCTCGTACCACCCCGGGAGGAGGTCGCGGGTCAGGAGGTCGAGCTCGCCGGCGTCCACGGGGAGGTCGGCCACGGCCCGGTCGGCGACCCGCCGGGCGGCGACGACGTCGACCTCGGCCTCGAGACGCACCTCCCACGACGACGCCGTGACCCACCCCGGTGGGGTCTGCCAGATGGCCCGGCGCAGGTTCGCCCGCGCGCGGGGCTCGAGGAGGGCCGGCCACAGCTCCATGCTCATGAGGGAGCGCTGGACGACGGGGCCCTTGACGGCCAGGTAGGCGACGGCGCGGCGTGCACCGGCGGTGAGCCTGTCCTCCGGTGCCACCGCGAGGCGGCCGAGGACCGACACCTGTCGGGTGGTGCACGAGACGGTCACGGGCAGTCCCTCTCACCGCCCCGGTGGCTGGGGACGGCGTCGGCAGAACAACGGGCGGGACGTCACGGCAGTATCGCGGACCCCACACGGCACACGCAACGCCTTTCGGCGCGTCGGTCGCCGGGGGACGGACCGGTCACGCAGGGCGGACGGTCGGGGGACGGAGGCCGGACGCCGGGGCGTCACGGTCGCGACACCGCGTGATCGCCCGGTGGTCGCCGTGCGCGCCCCGGACGACACGACGGAGGCATCCGACGACGACGTCCGGGGCCACACCCGAGGACACACCCCCCGCGGACGATGGTCGGCGTCCCCATCCCCACGGACCTCGGAGGCACCCATGCCGGAGACCCAGCCCTCGGCCGTCCTCACCCTGCCGGAGACACCGTTCGCCGAGACCGGGCCGTTCGGCGAGAGCACGCCGGAGTCGGTCGGGCTGCTCCCCTGGACCGAGTCGCCGTCCCCCTTCTCCGAGCGCGACCTCGCCGGGTTCGAGCGGGAGGACGAGCAGACCGAGCTGTTCCTCGAGACCTTCGAGGACCTGCGCGACGAGTCCTTCGACGAGGCGCTCGCCGAGCTGGTGGCCGAGACGTCCGAGGCCGCCAGGGTCGGCGTCCAGGGCGAGCGCGACGACGCGTTCGGGGCCCAGCGGCAGCTGCTCGCGGAGGCCCACCTCGCTCCGATCGGCGCCGAGGCGGAGCGGTGCGTCCAGCGCTTCATCGACCACCTGGCCCCCGTCGACCCGGAGACGATCTCGCAGTCCGAGCTCGAGGACCTCCTCGAGCGCTTCGACCCCGGCGCGGCCTCGGTCTCCCCGGCCGGCGAGCAGTTCCTCGGCAGCCTCATCAAGAAGGCCAAGAGCATCGCCGGCAAGGTCGTCAGCGTCGCGAAGAAGGTCGTCAGCAAGATCCCCTTCCTCGGGGCGATCCTGGGGAAGCTCAAGGGCCTCATCCACCCCCTCCTCAAGAGGGTGCTGGGGATGGCCATCGGCCGCCTCCCGGCCGCCCTGCAGCAGCCGGCCCGCGACCTCGCGAGGAAGATCGGCATCGGGGAGCTCGAGGGCGAGTCCTTCGACGAGCTCGAGGACGAGGCCGAGGAGGAGACCCTCGCCGAGGACTTCGCGGGGGCCCCGGTCAACGTGCTGGACCCCGAGACCCTCGGGGAGTCCTTCGACGCCGTCCTCGCCGGGTCGCTCATCAGCCCCGAGACCCTCGAGCAGGGCGAGGCCTTCGGTCACCAGGACGCGGGCGAGGTCCCCACCGGCACCGAGATGGAACAGCTCGCGGCGGCCCGGGGGCGCTTCATGAACCGGGTCCGCGACGCCGGCGACGGCGAGGACCTCGGCCCGGCGATGGAGCAGTTCATCCCCGCGATCCTGCCGGCGCTCAGGCTCGGGCTGAAGCTCATCGGGCGCACGAAGGTCGTCAACTTCCTCGCCAAGTACCTGGCCCAGCTCATCGGCAAGTGGGTCGGTCCGCAGCTGTCCGTGCCCCTCTCCCGCGCGGTGGTCGACGTCGGCCTGCGGGTCATCGGGCTCGAGCACGACGGGCGGGGCGAGCTCGAGGCCGAGGCGGTGCCGGCGATGCTCGCGAGCACCGTCGAGGAGACCGTCCGGCGCCTCGCCGAGCAGCCCGAGCACGTCCTCGAGGACGAGGCCCTGCTCCAGGTGGCGGTCGCCGAGGCGTTCGAGCAGTCCGTGGCCGCGAACTTCCCTGCCACGCTCGTCCGACCCGACCTGCGGATCGCCCCCTCCCTCGGCGGCACCTTCGTCACCCGGCACGCCCGCACCCCCCACGCGTACAAGAAGCTCACCCGCACCCCGGAGATCGAGCTGACCCAGGCCCAGGCGGCCGCTGTCCGCAGCTTCGGTGGGGTGACCCTCGACGCCGCGCTGCGCGCGCACGGCCTGACGCTGCCGGGCCGCTTCCGTGTCCTCGTCTTCGAGGCGGGCACGGGCACGACCCTGCCGACCCTCGCCCGACTCGAGGGCATCGTCGGGCCGAGCGGTACCCACGGCGCCTACAGCCACCTGCACCCGCTCACCCGGGCCAACGCCACCGCCCTGCTGCGCGAGCCGCGCCTGGGGGTCGACACCCCTTCACGCTTCCTCCAGTCCCGACACCGGATCGCGGTCGGACAGAGGTTCTTCCACCTCCAGCCGGTCGGCCAGCGCCCGACCTCGATCCCCGCACCGACCCGCGAGGAGCCCTCGTGCGACCCGGGCACCCCGAGCGACCGGAGGATGCGGCTCGACGTCCGGCGGGGTGAGGCCCGCATCGCCCTCTACTTCTCCGAGGCCGACGCGCAGAAGGTCGCCGGTGCCCTCGGGTCGGACCCGACGAGCCCCGCGCTGCTCAAGACCCTCCTCGAGGCGTTGCGCGCCGCGGGGCGGTCGGTCGGCCGCAGCGACGGCGCCGTCCGGATCCCGGCGGCAGCCGCGCCAGCGACCGCGCCGCCCGGGGCGCCGGCACCCTCACCGACCGCGACCGGTGGGAACGTCGACGGCCAGTCCGAGTGGGAGGCGCAGTGGGAGGCCCAGTGGGAGGCGGAGTGGGATCGCCGGGCGAGCACACGGCGGCGCCGGACCCACCGCAGGAGCCACCGGCTCTCCCCCGGGCAGCGGGCCCGGCTGCGCCGCCGCATCCGTGCGGCCGCCTCCACCGCCCTGTCCGCGTGGGCCCGGACCGGCGGACAGGAGTTCGTCCGGGCGGCCCAGGACGCGAAGTGCGGTGTGACCGTGCGCATCCGGGTGACCGGACTCGGAGCCCAGGGCCCCGGGGGCGTCGGGGCGCCGGCGACCGTGACGGTGACGCCGGGGCGGGTCCGGCCGTGAGCACCGCCGTGGTCGACGACCTGGAGCGGCAGGTCCAGCACTGGCTCGGATCGGCCCGCGGCTGCCTCGACGCGGAGTCCTTCGCGTCGAGGGCGGCGTGGGAGTCGGTCGAGCAGGCGGTCGGCCTCCCCGTCCGCACCCAGCTGGCCCGCACCGTCGAGGAGCTGATCCGCGTCGGCCGCTCCGCCGAGCGGTCGGTCCGGGCGGCCCGCACCCAGCCCGGCGCGGTCCCCACGGCGCAGGCGGCCGTCGAGCGGTTCCGGCGGCGCTACCTCCAGGTCGAGACCACCCTCGACTTCTTCGGCCAGGCGGTGAACTCCCGCACGAGCCGGCGGCTGGCGACGACGATGGCGACCCTCGACCGCCTCGCCCTCCAGAGCATCGAGGCCTCGCTCGGCCAGGTGGGCATCGTCGTGCCGCCGGTCCTGACCTACATCGGGGAGGGGCTGGGCGCGAGCATCATCCGCGCCGGCATCCGCCTCTGGGCTCCCGGGACCGTGAACCCCGTGGCCGCCATCAAGGTCGTGCGGCACAACCTGTTCCGGCCGACCTCGCTCTTCCACGAGACCGGCCACCAGGTCGCCCACCTCACGCACTGGAACGACGCGCTCCAGGCGGCGCTCGGCCGGGAGCTGGCCGACGACCCCGCCCTGCGCGCCATGTGGCAGCCGTGGAGCAGCGAGGTGACGGCCGACGTCTACGCGTTCGCCCTGACCGGGTACGCCTCCGTCGCCGCCCTCCACGACGTCGTCGCGGACTCCCGGACCATCCTGCGCTGGCCGCTCGGCGACCCCCACCCGGTGGGCTGGCTGCGGGTCCTGCTGGGGACGGCCATGTGCCGCGCCGCCTACGGTCCCGGTCCGTGGGACCGGCTCGAGGAGGCCGTCGTGGCGGCCAACCCCCTGAGCCGTGCCGACGAGTCGACGCTGCCGCTGCTCCGCCGGTCGCACGAGCGGATGGACCGCATCGCGCGCACCTGCCTCGGCGCCCCCGTGCCCGGGTTCGGCGGACGTCCGGTCACGGCGGTGATCGACCCCCGGCGGGTCTCGCCGCAGGCGCTCGCCGAGCTGGAACGCAGCGCGGGCGCCGCCCTGTGGACCTCGCCGCACTGGCGGCAGGCCGAGGGCATCCGCATCGTCGCCCTCGCGGGCCTGCGCGAGGCCGAGCACCCCGACCGCGCCGGCCAGTGGGTCGAGCGCGCCGAAGCCTGGTTCACCGACACCGCCCGCGCGGCGTGACCGAGAGAGAGGAGAGTCCCGTGGCCGACCAGCGACCGACCGTCACCAGCCTGGACCAGCGGATGGGTGGGGTGGAGCAGCAGCTCGGCGGGCTCGCCGACTCCGTCGACCGCATCCAGGAGTCCATCCACGCCCTGAGCGAGGGCACCGCGGAGCAGTCCGAACGGTTGTGGAGCGCCGTCGGCAGCATCAGCGGGCTCGAGGGGATCAGCGGCGGGCTGGCCAACCTCGTCGAGGTGCTCGCCCCCCTGCGCCCCTACGCACCGCCGTCGACCGCCCTGCCGCTCGAGCCCGGTGTGGGCCGCGCGCTCGGGCGGATGCGTCGGGCCCTCGGCGGGGACCGCCGGGAGCTGAACTTCCAACGGGTGGTCACCCGGTGGGACGGACCGGTGCCGATCATCGGGCAGGTCGACCCCCGCGACTGCCACACCACCGACCGAGAGGGATGAGGACATGATTCCCCAGCTCGTCCAGCAGATCGCCGACCAGCTCGCCGGGCCCGACCCGCTGCTCGACCTCCAGCTCGCCCAGGCCGAGGTGCTGACCTCGGACCCCCTCGACCTCGTCCTGCGGATGGAGCAGGTGTGGAACGACGCCGACCTGTGGGCCCAGGGCCAGCCGCCGGCCGGCCCCGCCCGCACGGCACTCATCGACACCAACGCCTTCGCGACCGGCGAGTGGACGACCCCGCCGAACCCCCCGCTCCCGGTGCCGACCGGCGTGCAGCCGGCCTGGGACCACCTCGTCTACGCGTACGCCATCGAGAACACCCGCGCGCCGCAGATCCTCGCGCGCGTGGTCCGGGCGTTCCGCAGCGGCGAGGGCCTGGGCGTCGCCTCGGTGGCCACCCAGCGGTGGCTCGACGCGACCGAGGCGCTCCTCTTCGGGGCGACCAACCCGTTCGCGGCGTGGCTGTCGACGAGCTCGGTGCGACCGGACGCCGAGGCGGTGCGCCGCAACGCCTACTTCCGCCTCCTCGGGATGGACCTCGCGCACGGCACCGACGCCAACGCCCCGTACCCGTACGACAAGGCGGAGGCGTCGAACCGTGGCTTCGTCACGGTCTTCGAGGAGCTGCTCTTCGAGCTCTGGCGGGCCATCGAGAACGTGCGGAACCTCGTGGCCGGCAACACGACCGACGACGACCGCATCTACCGCCTCGCCGAACAGCTGGGCTTCATGCTCCGCTCGCGCCGGATCGACGCCGTCCTCGGACGCGAGGAGCTCGCCGCCACCACCGCGATGGGATGGGTCGAGCTGACGGTCAGCTCGAACACCTCGGTCGTGCGGGACCTGCGCGCCGAGGCGACGAGCTCGGCCGACCGGCTGCGCATCATCGGCGAGCGCGTGCGCCTGGCTCCGCACTCGCGGGCCAGCTCGTTCTTCGCGATGGCCACCGAGCTCTCGCTCCTCCTGCGGGCGCTCGAGGCCGGGTGGGTGACGGGGAACGGCCAGGCGTGGCTGCTCTACCAGACCACCCCTCCGCCCGGGACGCCCCCGCTGCCGCCCGGGCAGCGACCGCTGGGGGCGGAGGTGCGCCGGGTCATCACCGAGTGGGCGGCGGCCTCGGGCCACGACCTCAAGCAGCGCGCGGTGCCCGTCACCGTCGCCCCGTCCGGTGCGCCCCTGCCGGCTCGCCGGTGAGGAGGAGCGATGAGCGACCTCGAGACCCCGTGGGTCACGCCCGAGAGTCCCCTCGGCGAGGGTGAGTGGTTCGCCGAGGGCCCCTTCACCTCCGGGGGCGAGGCGTTCGCGGAGCAGCCGTGGGCGAGCGCTGAGGCCGGGGTGGTGGAGGCGCGCACCGGGGAGCACCGTCCGGAGTCCCCCTTCGAGACACCGGTCGTCGGCTTCGAGGCCACCGACGAGTGGCAGGCGCCGGGAGCCGTCGCGGTCGCCGAGGGCGAGTCGGTGCCCGGCTGCGGCGGACCGGTGAGCGGCACCCCGCCACTGGTCTACCGCGGCTCGACGGCGCTGCGCTCGCGCAACCCGTGGGTGGGCCGGGCGCAGTCCCTGCTCAACACCTTCCTCGCCCAGCAGCGGGCCGGCTCCGAGAGCTGCACCGACACGAGCCCCGCGACCCGGCAGTACATCGCGGCCAAGCGCGCGGGCCTGGCCCCCATCGGGCAGGACCCGCTCGTCGTCGACTGCGTCTTCGGCCAGGGCACCGAGACCGCCACCCTGATGTTCCAGGCGTGCCGAGGGCTGCTGCGCGACGGCAAGATCGGCGAGAAGACGTGGCCGCAGCTGCTCGCCCTCTCGCCCACACCCGTCCCGACCCCGACCCCGACGCCCACCCCCACACCGACCCCGACGCCGACCCCCACGCCGGGAGTCAGGGTGCGCCAGGACGTGTGGACCCTCAGCGCCGGCGACCCGTGGCACCCGACGATCCTCTGGTACGCCCGCGGTGTCGCCGCCCTCCAGGCCCGCGCGGTCGCCGACCCCCGCTCCTGGCTTCACCTCGCGAACACCCACGGCACGCGGAGCGCGCCGGGGACGTGGCCGACCGGCGCCCTCTGGGACCAGTGCGAGCACTTCAGCTGGCACTTCCTCGGCTGGCACCGCGCCTACCTCCACCACTTCGAGCGGATCATGCGCGAGGAGATCGTCCGGCTTGGTGGCCCGTCGGACTGGGCCCTGCCGTACTGGAACTACAGCGACGCCACGCGCCCCGAGGTGGTCACCCTTCCTCCCGCCTTCCGTGAGCCGACCATCAGGGGCGGGGGTGCGAACCCGCTGCTCGTGAGTGGGCGGGCTCCGGCGATCAACAGGGGCGGCCCGCTGTCCGCCCGGGAGGTGAGCACGGCCGCGATGGACCGCGAGACGGTGTTCACCCCCGCTGTCAGCGGGACGACGGGCTTCGGCGGGGCCCGGGCGACCGAGCGGACCCACCAGACCACCCCGCGCGACGGGGGCGCCCTCGAGAACGTCCCCCACGGGATGGTCCACATGGCCGTCGGTGGCCACGACCCGGACCCACCCGGCCTGATGTCCGGGTTCGCCACCGCCGCCCAGGACCCGATCTTCTGGCTGCACCACGCGAACATCGACCGCCTGTGGCAGGCCTGGCTGAGGCGGCCGGGCGTCACCGGCAACCCCGCCGAGACCGCCTGGTCACGACCCGAGTGGGTCTTCGGGTCGGGGTCGACGATCACGAGGATCACGACCCGTCAGGTCCTGGACCCGACCGCGGCCCCCCTCGGGTACCGGTACGCCGACATGCCCGCCGTCCCGACCCCCGAGGCGCAGGAGGAGTGGTTCGACGAGCGGGCCGAGCAGGCGGAGCAGCTGGAGGGGCGCCCGCTCGAGCTCGTCGGGGCCTCGGAGGAGGAGATCGCGCTCGGCGCCACCGCGACGACCACCCGCGTGGCCCTGGGGCGGCCCGCGGGGCCCAGCCGCGAGCGTTTCGAGGAGGCCGAGGCGGTGCCCCCGGGCGTCAGGGTCTTCCTGCGGCTGGACAACGTCACCGGGACGGTGGTCCACACCAGCGGCGTCGTGGTCTACGTCAACATCCCGGCGGGCGGTCGTCCGGCCGACTTCCCCGACCGTGAGGCCGGTGCCCTGTCCATGTTCGGGGTGGTCGAGACCTCCCGCAGGGACAGCCGGCACGCCGGGACCGGGCTGGGCGCCACGTTCGACATCACCCGTGTCGCCCGGTCCCTGGCCAGCGCCGGCCAGTGGGACCGGACGAAGGTTGACGTCACCTTCGTCCCGATCGCCGACGCCCTGGGCCGGGTCGGCACCGGTGACGTCAAGGTCGGCAGGGTCAGCGTGTTCTACGCGTGAGACCCACCGGATGACCGTCACCACGCTCCGCCGGCCGACCCGGGTCCACTGGCACCATCCGGAGTGGCCGGCCGCCGCCCTCGCCGCAGCCTGCTGGCTCGGCCTCCTCGGGGCCGTGCCCACCGAGCCGTCGGGCCTGCTGCGCGGCGCCCATCCGGGAGCCCCGTCGGCCGTGGTCGCGCACGTGGTCGTCATGACGGGCGCGATGATGGCGCCGCTGGTGCTGGCCCCCGCCCACGAGATCGGGGTCGCCAGCCTGTGGCGCCGCAGGTACCGGTCGGTCACCTGCTACCTCGCGGGCTACCTCGGGGCGTGGTGCGTCGTCGGGACGGTCATGGTCCTCGGAGGGCACGCGGCCCGTGGGGCCCTCGGTCCGCTCGGCGTGGTGGCCGTCACCGCCGGGGTGGCGGTGCTCGTGGCGTGGAGCCCCGGCCACCGGGTGCGGCTGCGACGCTGCGGCGCAACCCGCCCGCTCGCCCTGACCGGCCGGCGCGCGGACCGCGACTGCGTGGACGAGGGGGTCCGGATGGCCGGCCGGTGCGTCGCGACGTCGTGGGCGCTGATGCTCCTGCTCGTCGCCCAGGGAGGCCTGCTCGTCATGGCCGCCGGCACGGCCTTCGTCGTGGCCGAGCGGCGGGGCCTGGTGCCCGACCGGCGGCTGGTCCGGTGGACCCTCGCCGTGGGAGTCCTCGCCCTGCTCGTCACCGCCGGCAGCCTCGGCGAGGCCGCCGGAGCCGCCGGGCCCCTCGACCCGCACGCCGGCCACTGACGCCGCGGCCCGACCCCGGGGTCCGGATCCGGCGCCCGGCCGTGCTGGTCAGAGCTCGACGGTGCGGCTCTCGCCCGGGTCGGGGCGCTCGCCGCTGACGCGCGCCCGGACCATCTCGACGACCGTGGCGACCTTGCCGGGGCTGTCCCAGTACTGGGCGGTGCCGCCGTCGACGCGGATCACGGCGACGGCCGGGTCCTCGGGCTCCTTCTGGAACCAGGTCTTGGCGAACTCGTTCCACAGCTCCTTGGCCTTCGCGGGGTCCTGGCGCACCTCGGCGCGCCCGGCGACCGAGACCCACGCCCCCTCCTTCGTGAAGGCGACGTTGACGTCGGCGTGGGCCTGGATCTCCTGGGCCGGCGAGCTGTCGGCGAGGGCGAGGAACCAGAAGGTGCCGTCGTCGTCGACCTCCTGGAGCGTCATCGGGCGCGAGGTGAGCGCACCGGTCTCGGCGTGCACGGTCGTCAGCATCGCCGTGCGCTGGTCCTCGACGAGCTCCTTGACGTGGGCGGCGCCGTTCTCGTGGTGGGTCATCCCGTGCTCCTTCGTCGGTGGGTCGGTCTCCCTCCGGGCCCTACCCGCAGCGACCCGCCGCCACACCCACCCGCGCCTCAGCCGGCGTCGACCTCGACGCGGTCGCCCGCCCACGGCGTGTGGAAGGTGCCCTCCCGGTCGAGCCGCTCGTAGGTGTGGGCGCCGAAGTAGTCGCGCAGGCCCTGGACGAGCGCCGCCGGGAGCCGCTCCGCGCGCAGCGCGTCCACGTAGGCCAGCACCGAGGAGAACACCGGCGCCGGCACGCCGTGCGCCACGGCCGCCGTCACGACGCGGCGCAGCGCCGGCAGCCGGTCGACGAGCACCGCGGAGAAGGTCGGCGTCGCGAGGAGGCTCGCGGCGTCGGGGTGGGCCTCGACCTCCTCGGCGAGGTCGCCGAGGAGGCGGGCGCGGATGATGCAGCCGTCGCGCCAGATGCGGGCGAGGTCGGCGCGGTCGACGTCCCAGCCGTTCTCCTCCGAGCCGGCCGCGACCATGTCGAAGCCCTGGGCGTAGGCGACGACCTTCGCGGCGTAGAGCGCCTGGCGCAGGTCGTCGGTCGTCAGGGTCGCCGGGAGGGCGGGCTCCGGGGCGTCCGAGAGCGCCTCACGGACGGCGGCCCGGCGCTCGGTCCCGCCGGAGACGGCCCGGGCGGTCGTCGCCTCGGCGATGGCGGTGACGGGCACCCCGAGGTCGAGCGCGGTCTGCACCGTCCAGCGCCCGGTCCCCTTCTGCTCGGCGGCGTCGCGGACCACGTC
This sequence comes from Chlorella sp. KRBP, assembly GCA_004335735.1. Lineage (NCBI taxonomy): Eukaryota > Viridiplantae > Chlorophyta > Trebouxiophyceae > Chlorellales > Chlorellaceae > Chlorella > Chlorella sp. KRBP. The sequence goes on along the minus strand of QAXK01002730.1, from coordinate 7,704 downwards.
GACGAACGGCCGGCCGGTGTCGGCATCGGTGTGGGACAGCACCTCCGCCGCGATCTCGACGAGGTAGGACTCGAGCTCGGTGTCGTTCCAGTCGCGGAAGACTCCCCCGATGTCCGCCGGCTCGAGGCCGAGGACGTGGCGCATGAGGTCGTAGGACTCGGCCACGAGCTGCATGTCGGCGTACTCGATGCCGTTGTGGACCATCTTGACGAAGTGGCCGGCGCCGTCCGGTCCGACGAGGGTGCAGCACGGCTCGTCGTCGACGTGCGCGGAGATGATCTCGAGGAACGGTCCGAGCTCGGCGTAGGTGTCACCGTCGCAGCCCGGCATGATCGACGGCCCCTCCAGCGCGCCGACCTCGCCGCCGGACACCCCGACCCCGGCGAACCGGATCCCCTTCTCCGCCAGCGCGTCGTGCCGCCGCACGGTGTCACGGAAGTGGGCGTTGCCGGCGTCGGCGACGATGTCGCCCTCGTCGAGCAGGGGGGTCAGCTCGTCGATGACGGCGTCCGTCCCCTCACCCGCCTTGACCATGACGATGATCCGGCGCGGCCGCTCCAGCGCCCCGACGAGGTCCTCGAGCGAGCGGGCCAGCGTGAAGTCGCCCTCGTCGCCGAACTCCTCGACGAGGGCCTCCGCCTTGCTCGTCGTCCGGTTGTGCACCGCCACCCGGATGCCGTTGCGCGCGAGGTTGCGGGCGAGGTTGCGGCCCATGACGGCCAGCCCGGTGACCCCGACCTGTGCCCGTCCCTCGGTGCTCGCTGCGGTGTCCGGCACGGTGTTCTCCTGTCGTGGGGGGCGGTGGTGCGTCGTAGGGGCAACACCCGATGGGGCGTCATCCATCCCGGTGGGCTCAGAGGCGACGGACGACCCGGCGGCTGCGGGCGAGCAGCTCCTCGCGCCGGGCGTCGTCGAAGCCGTCCCAGGTGCGGGTGACCATCCCGGAGCGCGCGTTGCCCTCGAAGACCTCGCGGTGGTGGTCGACGAAGCCCCAGTAGAGGGCGTCCCAGTCGTCGCGCCACTCGCCGGGGCCGAAGTCGGTCATCTTCCGCAGGTAGTTGCTGCCCGAGACGTACGGCTTGGTCGTGATGCCCGTGCCCGCCGCGAACTGGGACATCGCGTACACGTTCGGGACCATGACCCAGTCGTAGGCGTCGACGAAGAAGGCCATGAACCACTCGTAGACCTCCTCGGGGTCGGTGCGCAGGAGGCACATCGCGTTGCCGAGGACCATGAGCCGCTCGATGTGGTGGGCGTAGCCGCGCTCGAGCACCCCCGCGACGACGTGGTCGACGGGGTCGAGCCCGGTGGTGGCGTCCCACCACCCGGGGGCGAGGGACCGGGTGTGCCGCAGGTGGTTCGAGCTGCGCATCCGGCGGCCGTACAGGTGGTAGGTGGCACGCATGTACTCGCGCCAGCCGATGAGCTGGCGCACGAACCCCTCGAGCGAGGGCAGGTCGACGTCGTGCTCGTCGGCGGCCTCGAGCACCGCGTCGAGCACCTCCCGGGGCGAGAGCAGGCCGCAGTTCAGCGCGGGCGTGATGGCGGCGTGGAAGACGAACGGGTGCTCGGTGGAGACGGCGTCCTCGTAGGGCCCGAACTGGACGAGCCGCTCGTCGACGAACTCGCGCAACGCCGTCCGCGCCTGCTCGTGCGTCACCGGCCAGTCGAAGGTGTCGGCGCGGCCCGGGGCGTCGGGGAAGGCCTCGGCCACCCAGGCGATCGCCTCCTCGACCTCCGGGAGCCGCTCGATCGCCCGGCGCGGCGGCACCCGGTGCCCCTTGGGCAGCTTCTTGCGGTTCTCGGTGTCGAAGGACCAGCGCCCGCCGACCGGGCGGTCGTGGCCCGTCCCCTCGACGAGCACGTCGAGCCGCTGCCGCTGCCACTCGTAGAAGGAGGCCATGCGGGCGCGGTGCTCCCCGAACCACTCGACGATCTGGGGCCGGGTGGTGAGGAAGTTCGGCGTCTCCTCGACGTCCTCGGGCGCGAGGTCGACCTTCGCGTCGTGGAACGCCCGCCGGACGTCGCGCAGCAGCCAGTCGTCGACGACGTCGTGCAGGCGCACCTCGTCCGGGGCCAGGTCGCGCAGGTGCTCGGTCAGCCGGGTCCGGGTCTTGCGCCGGGAGTCGGTCTCGATGACGTCGACGTCGAACCCCTTCTCGCGCAGCCGCCCGGCGAAGAGCCGCATCGACGCCCGGTGCAGCACGAGCTTCTGCGCGTGCACCGGCTGGTGGCGGAGGAGCAGGTCCTCCTCGACGAGCACGAACCGCGTGCCGTCCGGCTCGTCGAGGTGGGACTCGAAGAGCTGGTGCGGGAAGACGACCCGGACGCGGGTGCTCACGCGGCCCCCAGCGCGTCGAGGACGGCACCGGCCACGCGGTGCCCGGAGACCAGCGCCCCCTGGATGGAGGCGGTGTCGCGGTGGTCGCCCGCGACGAACACGCCCGCGTCGACCCGGGCCGGCGAGGTGACGCGCAGCGGAGCAGGCTGGGCCGGCAGGGCGTCGTGGACGTCGTCGCGGCGGATGGTGCGCCAGCCGGCGGTGGGCACGCCGAAGACCTCGGCGGCCTGGCGGCGCACGTCCTCCTCCGAGGGGTCGCGACCGTCGCCGAGCAGCGTCGTCACCTCGACGAGGTGCGCACCGGGCGGGGCGTAGGAGGGCACCGCGTTGCTGACGACGGCGGCGTTGACGATCGGCCCGCGCCGGCGCCCGTCGACGACGACCTTGTCGGAGGCGGTCGGCGCCTCGTCGGCCGCGAACCACCACGTCCGCAGGCCCCGGGTGCGCGGCGCGGGGAGGTCGACGAGCCCGGCCACGGCCTCCGGCCCGACCGCGACGACGACCGCCCGGGCCGTGACGCTGCTCCCGTCGAGGCACTCGACCGACGGCTCGCGCCCGGCGCGCACCCCGACGACGCCGGTGGCCGGGCGCAGGTCGACGCCGGGCGTGCGCCGCCGGGCCCGGTCGGCGAGCCACTCCGGCAGCGCCCGGATGCCGCGCGCCGGCAGCCCCGGCACCCCGAGCGCGAACATCCGCACGAGCAGCCGGACGAACGCCTCGGAGGTCTCGCCGGCGTCCTCGGCGACGACCCCGGCGAGGAAGGCCTCGAGGACCTCCTCGCGCAGCGGCCCGCGCACGCCCGCGGCGTCGAGCCCGGCCGCGAGCGGACGGTCCCGGCCGGCGACGACCCGCCGGGGCGCCACGAGCGCCGGTGCGGCCCAGCGGGCGAGGGGGGCGAGGGAGGAGGGGGTCAGCAGGCCGCTGCGCAGGCTCGCGCCGAGGCGCAGCGGCTCGCGCAGCGGGTGGGCGAGCTCGACGAGGCCGCGCTCGCGCCGGACCAGCAGGCCGGCACCGAAGGGCCGCAGGGCGAGGTCCTCGACGTCGACCCAGCGCCGGACGGCGGGGTAGGCCGGGTTGAGCACCTGGAAGCCGCGGTCGAGGAGGAACCCGTCGACCTCGTCGGTGCGCTGCCGCCCGCCGACGACGGGCTCGCGCTCGAGGAGGACGACGTGCCGGCCCGCCTCCGCGAGGCGGTCGGCGCACCGCAGCCCCGCCAGACCGGCCCCGATGACGACGACGTCCGCATCCACCCCGGCGACCCTAGTGCGCGACACTGGGGCTCGTGCCAACCTTCGACGGCTCGCTCCGTCTCTCGGCCACCGGCCCGCTACCGCCCGAGCACGCCTGGGCGCGCTTCACCGAGCCGCGGCGGTGGTCCCAGTGGTCACCGCAGATCCGCGAGGTCGACTACCCGCACGAGGTGGTGCGACCGGGGACCTCCGGGCGGGTCACCGGGGTCGGCGGGGTGGTGGCCCTGTTCCGCGTCGACGCCGTCGACCACGACGCCCGGACCTGGGCGTGGAGCGTCCGGTCCGGCCCGTTGCGCCTGGCCCTCGACCACGGCGTCGACTCGGCCCCGGAGGGCAGCACCGCCTGGGTGGTCGTCCACGCGTTCTGGCCCGTGGCCCTCGGGTACGCACCCCTCGCGCGGCTCGCGCTCGGACGACTCGTCCACCCCTGAGCCCTCGATGCGCGCGATGGGGGTCCCACCCGCTAGGCTCGGGAACTGTTGTTGAGCTTTCCGTTGTGAAGTAGTTGCAGAACGACCCCACCGGGGCCGAGCACTTTCTGAGCAGAGGTACGCACCAGGCATCACCAACGCCGGGCCCGTCGACACGCGGCGGGTCCTCGCTCAGAGAGAAAGGCCTCCCCATGGCTACTGGCACCGTGAAGTGGTTCAACGCCGAGAAGGGCTTCGGCTTCATCGCCCCCGACGACGGCTCCGCCGACGTCTTCGCCCACTACTCGGCCATCAACTCCAGCGGGTACCGCTCGCTCGACGAGAACGCCAAGGTCGAGTACGAGACCACGCAGGGCCAGAAGGGCCCGCAGGCGGCGAACATCACCGTCATCGGCTGACCAGCCGTACCCCGCGCCGCGAGGCGCACCCACGAACGCCGTCCGGCTCGCCGGGCGGCGTTCGTGCGTGCGGGGTCAGCCCGCCGGGGAGGGCTCGACGGTCAGGACGAGGCCCGCGCGCGGCGCCCGCCGCAGGCCCACCCGCGACGTCACGGCGTCGACGAGGTCGGAGAGCCGTGCCGGCAGGCCGTACTTCGCGACGACGGCGGCACGCACGGAGGCGACCTCGGCCGCCGAGCGGACGACGACGCCCTCGCCCCGGTAGGTGGGCGCGTCCTCGGCGACCCGGCCCCGCATGTCGCAGGGCCGCAGCTCGACGCGACGGGTGTGGCCGAGGCGCTTGGTCTTGCCGGTCTCGTCGACGGTGATGACGACGAGCCGGCCGCTGCCGTCGGGGGCCGGGGCCACCCAGACCGGGGTGGACACCGGAGCACCGGTGCGTCGGAAGGTCGTCAGCGAGACGTACTTCGTGCCGGCCAGGGGGTGCTCCGCGGCGTCCATCACCCCAGCGTAGGGGCCCTCACCGCGCCGGGGCGAGCCTCACGTAGAGCTGCTTGCGGACGCGCGCGACGACCGTCCCGTCGGGTGCGACGACGTCGACGGGGAACCACCGCAGCACCTTCTCACCGGAGTCGGCGGCGGTCCGGACCTCCTCGACCACCGCAGCGTCGAGGACGAACTCCGCCGTGACGTCGGTGCGTCCGGGGCTGACGAACTCGATCTCGCCGGCCTTGTCCCAGACGACGTAGCCGGGGCCGAGGGCGCGCATCATCATGATCATCCAGAACGGGTCGGTCATCGCGAAGAGCGAGCCGCCGAAGAGGGTGCCCACGTAGTTGGACGTCAGCCGCGAGCGCCGCAGGCGGACGACGACGTGGCGGAAGTCCGAGGACACCTCGAGGACCCGGATGCCGGTGAACAGGAACGGTGGCCAGAGGTTCATGCCCCGGCGCAGGCCGTCGGGGGTGTCGAAGGCGGCCTTGAGGCGGCCCACTCGCTGGGTCGGTCGGGCCACGGGCGTGGAGGTCATGGGGAGAGCGTAGGTCCGCCGGCGCCCGGGCGAGGGATGCCCGGAGCGGGGGTCCGGGCGCCGACGGACGGTCTCAGCGGGGCGACACCGGCGCAGAGCGTGCCGAGGGCGGCCCGTTCCCCACGGCGTTGACCGCGACCACCTCGAAGCGGTAGGTGCCGGCCGGGAGGGTGAAGGCCTTGCTCGTGGCGTTCGCCCCGGTCGTGAGGACGACCGGCGCGCCGACCGGCGTCACCCCGTCGGCCGCCATCCGCAGGGCCGAGACCCGGTACCCGGTGACGGGTGACCCACCGGTCGCCGTCGGCGCGGCCCAGAACGCCTTGGCCGTCAGCGCCCCGCCGGCCGCACCGCGCTTCGGCGCGAGCATCGTCGGCGCGCCCGGGACCCCGAGCGGGGTGGACGAGACGGGGGTCACGGCCGCCGAGGGCGCGGACCACCCGCTCGTCCCGATGGCCGTCGTGGCCTGCAGCCGGAAGGTGTACGCCGTCCCGTTGGTCAGCCCGGTGACGGTGGCGCTCGCCGGGCTCGCCGGCAGCGGCCGGGTCCCGATGACCGCGCCCCCGGAGGAGACCTGGAGCGTGTACCCGGTCACCGGTGAGCCACCGTCGTCCCCGGGGGTCCACGTGAGGAGCGCGGAGGCGTCGCCCCGGGTCGCGACGAGGGCGGTCGGCGGCAGCGGCGTGGACGCCACCGTCACCGGCACCGACTCGGCCGCGGCGCCCACCCCGAAGACGTTCACGGCCTGGACCGCGAAGGTGTAGGTCCGGCCACCGGCCAGCCCGGAGACCGTGTAGGCCCGGATCCCCGTGCCGAGCGGGGCGACCCGGCTGACCTCCACGCCGTCCGAGCGCACGACGAGGACGTAGCCGGTGTACGCCGGGGCCCCGGTCGCCGGGGGCGCGCCCCAGGAGACCGTGACGCTGCGGTTCGCGCCCGGGACGGCTTGGATGCTCGCCGGCGCCGCCGGGGTGCGCACGAGGACACGCTGGTCGGAGAACTGGAGCGCCTCGACGCCGCGCAGGGTGTCGGTGCCGTCGCCGCGGTTCGCGCCGCCCACGGCCGGGGGCAGGCTCGTCGTGTCGCGGACCGTGAGCGACCCGTCGGCGGCGAGCGCGACGACGTACTGCGCCCGGGGGCCGGAGTAGGTGGCGACGTCGCAGTTGAGCGGGGTGGTGGCGCCGCAGTCGGCGGCCGGGGTGGCCGGGGTGGTGATCCGGCGGACGGCGACGACGTTCGCCGGGTCCACGAGGCGCTTGAAGACCGCCGCCTGGAGGGTCATCCCGGTCGTTCCGGGTCCGAAGCTGCCGGTGCGGGCGGTGTTCTCGAGGAGGTCGGTCGTGCCGAGCTCGGTCGCCGGGTCGGCGGGGTCGGTGCGGACGCTCAGCGCGACGCGCAGCTCCTTGTCGCCGTCGAGGACGTCGTCGCCCGACCGTCCGGTGAAGGTGTCGCTCCCCCCGCCGCCGAGGAGGATGTCGCCCTCACCCCACACCGGGCCGGAGAGGGGGCAGCTGCCGCTCGCGGACAGGGCGGCGGTCTCTGCGGCCGTCCCCGGCCAGGCCGACACCGGGGGCAGCAGCGCGTCGAGGCCGGGGATGCGGGCCACGCCCGCCGCGTCGAGGGCGTCGCAGCCGGTGAACCCGCCGCCACCGACGAGCCGGGGGTACGCGAGGACCCCGTCGGTCCCCTTGACCACGTCGTCGAGGGGCCCACCGGAGACCGCCTCGGTCTCCTGCCAGCGGTCCCGGTTGGCGATGACCTGCAGCGGCAGCCCGCCGAGGTTGTTGTTGACCATCAGGTCGTCGTCGGCAGGCACGGTGTCGTACTGGTGGATGGCCCAGTCGAAGCCTCCCGCACCGGCGTTGCGGTCGACGGCCGCGTTCTGCGCCATGACGTCGTCGCCGCCCTCGGCGTCGTAGTCGTTCTCGCCGACCTGCCCGACGAAGACGTCGTTGCCGGGGGCCGACTCCGCGGGGTCGTCGAAGAACGGCGCCCCGTGGTCACCCTGGAGCAGGTCCTGGCCCGTGCCACCCTGGATCCAGTCGTCGCCGCCACCACCGAACACGGCGTCGGCGCCCTGCCCGGCGATGACGAGGTCGTCCCCGGGGCCGGCGAACACCTCGTTGTCGTTGGCACCACCGCCCAGCAGGTCGTTGCCGTCGTTGCCGTGGACGATGTCGTTGCCCGGGCCGGCGTCGATCGCGTCGTCGCCGGGGCCGCCCTTCGGCACGTCCGCGCCGTCGAGGTCGGTGATGAC
>QAXK01002728.1:0-18913 GCA_004335735.1 Chlorella sp. KRBP | reverse complement strand
AGAGAGGAATGCAAAGTACAACCAGCTGATGCGCATTGAGGAGGTGAGGCGCACACCATGCTGGCAGGCCTACACCGTGCTGTTGCAGTGTCCATTGCGTGTGTGTCTTGTGACTAACCCTCGTGTGCCCTGCGTGTGCATGGACGCAGGAGTTGGGTGCGGATGCCGTCTACGCTGGGGAGCAGTGGCGTTTCATTGGATGGACGGCCTAAGCTGGCTGCGCGTCTGAAGGAAGCTGTGGGGGCCGTGGCTTTTGGGGTCCACGCATGATGAAGCGACATAGCCGCCTCGTTTTCGCAGCCGCTGCTCAGCCTCTGGCGTGCCATAGCCTTTGCATAGCTGTGCTGGTGTGCTCCGGCAGGATACGTGTGTGGGGAGGAAGAATGGTCATGTTGCCCTGGTCGGAAGACTGCAGTTGGCCTTTTTTGCTGCTTCCGCGTCCCCTGCCTTCAGTCCCTTGGATGTTGGATGGAGGACGCAAAGTCCCCTGTAGCAGTTCCCTTCTGTGCGCACTGTGGAGTTCTGCTCTTGGTCGTAGCACTCTCTCACTTGCAAGCAGTTAGCGGAGCAGATCGCGCAATCAGGTATACATCAGTGGTGCTTGCCGTGGCCAGAACCAGAACCATTGGCGCCCACGCCAGCGCCCTGCCCTGCCGCAGCTGCCACGGCAGCCGTGGTGGCTGACGCAGCCAGGCTCTGCATGCTTGATGTGATGACGTAGCAGTACATGTGGAGGAAGAGCAGGTAGAGCAGTGCTGCCAGCCGCACCCACGGGTACTGCCGGATCATGTGCACGGCCATGGAAGCGCTGCGGTCCACAAGGGTGGTGGCGGCAGCCACGGCTGCACCCAGGTTGTCCTGACGGGACGCCAGCCGACGGTACCGCTCACCAAACACGCTGCCGGTGGGCACCACGGACGTAGCATCGGCCTGGATGCTCCCCGCGCCGCCGCCATGCCTGCAATGTGCATCACGCAGGCCACAGCACCTGCTTGGTGCTCCCTCCCTTGCAGCTGTGAACAGGACAGACATGAGCAACTGCAGGTGAGTGGGGGCCTCTTCGCGCACCTGTGGATGGCGCCGCTGCCTGCCGTGTCCCCCAGCGTGAGTGCTTGGTGCTGCCGGTGGTCCATGTGTCCGTGCGGCCCGCTGCCGCTGCTGTTGGCCGCCGCCGTGGCCAGTTCCCGCTCCAGGCGCAGTTGCAGCGCCGCGCGGTCGGCCGCCAGGCGCTCAATGGCCGACTGCTTCTCGTACAGCAGCTCATGCGCCTCCCTCAGGGACACCTCAAGGGCCGCGGCGTCCTGCACACATAAAGCACAGCCAGCAACAATGCATTGCGCAACATGCACATCTTCCACCCGGCGCCAGCAATCATGTGTGCAGGTGCAACAAGCATTGGAGTTTAGTGGAGCCAGTCGGGTAGAGGTATGTTACCTTGCGCCACACGGCTTGCTCCGTTTCTGAGCGCAACCTGTCGGCCTCGTCCTTCAACCGGGCCACCTCGTGCTCGGCAGAGGCCAGCGCCGCCTTGGTGGACTGGTGGGCCTGAGCCAGCACCTCCATCTCACCTTGCAGGCGCACCACCTCCTGCGCACGCAGCACCACACCGATCCATGTGTGAGCACCTCCCCATACACGTGCCTAGACGCGAGGTTGCAGCTTGCAGCCCTCACGCTCAAGAAGGGCAAGCGCCCACCTGCTGTGCGGGCAGGTGGCTGGCTGAGCCGGAGAGGGGCAGGCCCTGCGTGGCCACGGCCAGCTGCTGCTCCAGCTCCTGTTGCCGCGTCAGCGCCAGCGAACGCTCGTCCTCCAGGTCTGCACGGAGACACGCGCTCGCACGCTCGCTCCATCTCTATTGCGCAAATGTGTGAAGCTGCAACCCAGCTGAAGTTTAAGGCACACTGACACGCAGCCTGGCGAGCTTTTGTGACGGCTGCAGCATCATGGCACCTGTCGGGAATGCAATGATGATGATGACAAAGAAGCAGGCTCTCCACATGCGCCTGCAGCGCCCCCGCGCCCCTGCAAGGCTTAAGCCAGCGTACCTCGGATGCGCAGCGCGACCTGCTGCAGGCTGTGTTGCGTCTCGGCCAGTGCCGCCAGCGTGCCTGACGCCTGCGCCTCCAGCTCCGCCTCCCTGGCTGCTGCCGCCGCCCGGCTGCTGGCGTGCGCGCGTCGCTCCTGGTCCAGGTGACCCTCCACCTGGGACAGCTGGGCACGCAGCGCTGTGTGCAGCACGGAGCAGCAGCAAGGTCGGGTTGCAGCAAGGCACACGGATTCATGCTCGACAGCACCACTGCCGCGGCTGTGGTGCGCTGTTCACCGCAGCACAACACCGTTGAAACAGGCTGTGGTGGTGGTGAGGATGGGCAACCCAGTCCCCCAGGGTGGCCACCTACCTTCAAGCATGCCCCCTTCCAGGTCCGACTTGTTCTGCAGCAGGCTGCGGCTGCTCTCCGTGGCCACCGCCAGCTCTCCTTCCAGCTGCAGCACCTGACGACCCAAGGACTCGGCGCGCTGTTGAGCCTCCTGGAGCGCTGCGGCCTGCGACACGGCACCACCACACCACCTTGAGGCACTAGTACAAGTGACCAGCACGCGCACCCTCCTGAATGCATGTCCCTCCCTCACTTGCTGCTGTTTGTGGCGCGTCTCGGCTGCCAGTGCTTGCTACCCAGTGCTGGTGCTGCGTGTGCGGCTGTCCCACCATGTCCAAGCAGCATCTCACCCAGCGTTGCGTGGCATGTGTGGTCAGCGGGCGCGCACCTGCTGGTTGAGCTGTGCATGCATGGCCGCCTCCATGAGGGCCTTGGACTCGGTGACCGTGCCCAGCTCCTGCTGCAGGCGCATGGTGATGGCCTTTTGCTGCTCGCACCGCACCTCGGCCTGGGCCAACATGTCCTCTAGCTGCTCCGCCTCCACCTTGCTCGTCTGTGCAGGGGGGAGGTGCAGGTGGGCACGCGTGTGGGCACCGTGGGCAGTGGGCACAGCGCCATCACACCTGGACACCACCTGATGACACCTGGTGCAGGATGAGGTCTGAGCAAGCAGGGCAACAATGTGTGGCAATCCTGGCACGTTAGTATGCAGTTGGGCGCACCCGCAAGCGGTCCTTGAGTTGTTCCACCAGCTTGGTCAGCTGCTGCTCGCGCCCGCCCCCCGCCACTGCGCTGCCGGCACTGACACCCTCCCCTGTGCCGCCAGGACCTGCTGGGTTGGGTGCAACCGCGGCCAGGAGCGGCTGGTGCTGGCTGGTACTGCTGCTGCTGGTCACTGACATTGACGCTGGCAGCGGGAGCACTGCCTTTGGGGCTGGTGCTGGTGGCACTGCAGGAGCAGGCACGCTGGCATGTTCCTGGGATAGCGACGGACTGGTCTGTGCCGCCGTGGGTGATGCACCTGCAGCGGTGACGCTGCTGCTAGGTGCTGCTAGCAAGGGGAGAGGAGGTGCTTGCGTGGAGAGGGGCGGCGGGACGCTGCTTATGCTGCCCGTGCTGCGGTGCTGCGGGGCGGGCGCCGCAACATGACTGATTGTCTCCGCTGTTGTTGCTGTTGCAGCAGTGTGCCCGCTGCTGCTGGCCCGTGGCACAGGTTCACTGGGGGTCGCAGAGGCAGCGGAGGGGAAAGGTGAGGTGCCCTTGGCGTGCACAAAGCCCGTGCCGCTGTGGCTGCTGGCCATTGACCTCGGGAGCGCTGGCGTCGCTGATGATGACGTCTCCTGCAAGCTCACAAGGCTCACAGGGCTCTGTGAGCTCAGATCTCGCTCTGGGCAGCAAGTGCAAAGGACACCTCCGCGCCTGCTCACCTCCTGGTCCCCGTACGCCGCGTCTGAAAAGCTGCCCCGACTAGGCAGTCCATCTGCGCACATTGTTCAGCACCCAGCAGGGACGTGTGATGGGGCGCACAGTGCGTGCAGGGGGTGCACGACAACCATTTGCGCCACGCACCTGGGCGCCCGTCCTTGTGCACCACTGTCTTCATCACGGCAGTGTCCACCGCGTTCAGCAGGCTCTCCGCTGCCTTCATCTGCGACGCCAGCCAGGAGGACGCCATCCCGCTGCTCCTCCTCGCAGGTCTTGAAGCTCCGACTCGCCAAGGAGCTCGCACTCGGCTCGCGCTCAGCTGGCTGCGAGCACCCTGCGTGTCGCCTTGGTGAGGTGCGCTGTGGTGCGCTGTGCGCTTTGCCCGTGCGCAAGCCTCCGAGCTCATGTCTCGCGACGGAGAGCAGGCGCAGAGCTTCGTGCCAAAACACAGACCGTCGTGCACACAGCCTACCAGCCTACCTTCCACTCCCTCAAGGTCCCAGCTGCTGCAGATGTGGGGCGCGCCACCGCCCGGAGCGCCGGGTGCGCCTTACTACGCTCCTCCGCCAGTCTACCAGCAGCCGCCGCCTGTGCCTTACGGAGCTCCACCACCAGCACCAGGAGGTTGGTGCTTTGAGGCACGTTGGGAGCGGTCTACCAACCGTTCGCGCCGGGGGGTGAGGAGAAGCTGCGCCCGCTTCCTTGACACGGTCACACGTACACTGTCCGCACGCAGGCTGGGGCTATGGCGCCTATCCCGGCGCACCGCCCCCTGCCGCTGTGCCCGCCTACCCCGCCAATCCTCAGTGGGGGCCTCCGCCTCCCGCTGGAGCAGCGCCACAGGCACCGCCACAAGCAGCCGCTCCCCCAGCTGCTCCATACGCAGGGGCTCCCCCTCCAGCGACACCCATCCCCCCACCAATGCCATACGGGCCGCAGAAGGTGAGGCAGGGGCAGGAAAGAGCCCCACCTGCTTCTTGGTGCTCGCAGCGGCTGTCACAATGCAAGCGGTTTGGTCTCGCCCCGAGCACCAGCCATGCAGCAAGTGCTCTCGTTGGTCCAGGAACCCAGTGCCTGCACCTGCACCTTGCATGCTGTTGTGCGCAGAAAGCCGTACTCGTCGGGTGTTGTTATCCGAACACATCCGCCACGCTCAACGGGTGAGGTGCAGCCAAGTGAGGCCGGGCGTGCCAGTGCAGCGTGTGCGCAAAAGAGCCAACACCACCAACCCACACGCTGACCTTGCCCTGCCGCACGCCCCCTGGACATGCGCATGCAGGTGCATCAACGACGTCAAGTGCATGAAGTGAGTGAGGGCACTGACGTGGCAGGGGACGCATGTGCAGGCCGTGGGGCAGGTTTGGGGCCCTGCGGGAGAGGGGTGGCAACTTGACGCAGGTGCAGGCTCACCACAATCAGCAAAATGCTCATTGCGATGCGTGTTGGGCGGGGCCGCACGCAGGCACATGCTCACCACACGCTTCAACTTCCAGGAGAGCAACATCATCGTGCTCAAAGTGAGTGGGGATGCACTTGCGCTTGTGAGCGGGACTGTGTGACTGAGAGCGGAACGCAGTGCCGTGCAGGGCATCCTGCCTGCAGCATGCACATGGGTCGTTTCGCTCTGATGGCACACATGTGCGCTCCCGCGCTCCCCACACTGCGCAGGACGACCAGTTCCACCCTGATTGGTACCCCACCCGCGCAAACATCTTCCGCGCAATCCAGTGGCTCATGACGGGCCTGGTGCCCGGGACCAGCCTCTTTTTCCACTTTTCCGGTCACGGGTCGCAGAAGGCGGACTACACGGGGGAGGAGGAGGACGGGCTCGACGAGACCATCCTGCCAACCGGTAAGCAGCAGGGCTTGTGCTTGCAGCAGGGACCCTGGCACACTCTGGTTGACGTGGGACGTGATTGGTGGATTGGCTGATCATCGGCTGCTGCTGGGGATGAGCAGGCCTGCACAGGGCGCAGAGATGGAGATGGAAAGGAGACGCTGGTTGCAGAGTGGGGCAGCCATACGAGCACCATGCACGTCTGGCGCTGGTCGTGACGCCAAGCTCTGGCGTGCTGCCCCCCTGGTGTTTGCAGACTACAAGTCGGCAGGGCAGATCATTGACGACGAGCTCAACGCCCTGCTGGTGCGCCCCCTGCCCCCGGGCGTGGTGATGCACGCCGTGGTGGACGCGTGCCACTCGGGCACGGTGCTGGACCTGTCCTACAGGACCAAGTACAGGTCGGGGCTCAAGTGGAAGGGACGGCCAAAGTGAGCGCGCTGCTCTCCCTGCTTGCAGTATGTGTGGCGCACGCTGGGTGTGCCTCGGAGGGTGATGAAGAAGAGGGAACTGCCAGCAGAGCATGTGGAATTGCCACCTTGCCCCTGGTGTGCACACACATGCTGCCTCATCCACCGTGCTCCCCCTGCTCCCCGCAGCCCGGCCAAGGGCACGTGCGGCGGCACCATCCTGCAGTTCGGCGCGTGGTGAGTCGCAGCGCTGTCCTTGAGTGCTGCTCATCCCAGGCAGCGTCTGGTGCAGCACTGCAAGCAGTGGCCAACTGCACTGCGTGCGTGCGTGCGTGCGTGCGTGCGTGCGCGGCGTGTTGACGCGCAGCCGGGACTCCCAAGTGGCGCAGGACACGAACCGCATGTCTGGCAGCGTCCACACAGGCGCCGCCACGGTGCGTCATGCTGCTGCTGCTGCTGCTGCTGCTTGCTGCTTGCCAGCCGCCCCATCCTTCAGCCTCCGTTCTGCGTCAAGCACACTGAAGCACCACTCCCCTGGCTGCCGCCGTGCCCCATGTGTGCTGTGCGTGAGCGCAGTTCAGTTTCATTCAGGCGGTGGAGCGAGGCGGCACTCAGCAGTCCTACGCGCAGCTCCTGGCGGCAATGTCCCACGCGCTAGAGGGCTCTGGCCCCTCCGCTGGACCAGGCGTGGCAGACATGGTGCGTGCGGCGTGAGAGGCCTGCAGTGCCCACTGTGAGGTGGGCACTAGGCGGGTGTGTGCCCAGTCAGGCGCGCCTCCCCATCAATGTGCTTGTTTTGCTTGCATGCTTTTGCTCGCGTGCGAAGGTGATGGGCCTCCTGCTGGGCGGCATGGCGTCAAGCGGCCAGACGCCAGTCCTCTCGTGTGACAAGCCGGTGAGTGGACGCATCACGCCTCCGCCACAAGCGTATCATGCCTAAGCCAAGAGAGCACTCGCTTTGGTGCACCCGTGCTCAGCGAGTGCTGTCTTGGTGCGTGCCCCGTGGCTGCAGATGGACCTCAACACGCGTCTCATGCTGTAGCTCTGAGCTCTGCACCGTGTTCAATCCTGGAGGGAGACTCCTTCCTGCGGCAGATTGCACTGCCTGCCATCAATCATGACCATCAATGATTCACGCATTTCTCGTTTCAATACACGATGAGTAGCAACACGATGAGTAGCAACACGAGCAACACGTGGCAAGCGAACCAGTCATACACGGTCGTATCAATAGGCACCTCTCCCCCACCAACGAGCTCACATCAGCACCCACAGCACATGCAGGGCGAGCAGCACCACGAGCATGGCGCCGGATGCGCGCATGACACCACCAGCACCGTTGCCCTGCTGCAGACGCGACCCAGACGTGCTGTTGAGGGCGCTGCTGCTGCTGCCACTGGTCAGCACGCCGCCAGCCGACCACGTGCCCGCGGCCTGTGCAACCGTCTTGGCAGGGGCAATGCACTGTGCGGTGCACTGGCTGGACTGCCAGGGGCCCTGCGCCACAGGCTGGCAGCCATCTGTAGCCAGCCCTGAGCCGAAACAGTAGTAGTATTCCACGTTGTCAGCGGGGCAGGGCGCGGTCACGCAGATGGCGTACCAGGGGGGCGGGCTGGGCGGGAGGGCCTGCAGGTGGAGGACGGGCAGCAAGGCAATGGCATGAGGTGGCGGAGGTACATGAGAGGAAGGCTGTGGCTGTTGTCTGCCTGCCACTTCTCCTCGTTGCACCGTACCTCGGGAGGCGGTGCCACCTCGCAGGGGGGAAGGAAGGGAGGGGGCGGTGGGGGCGGTGAAGGGTCAGACGGAGGTGGTGGGGAGGGGGCGGTGCTGCACTGCGCTGAGCAGTCACTGTCACGGAAGGGGCCCCTGCGAGCGAGGAATGGGCGTAGCATGCGCAGCAGGTGAGCGTGCTGTCCACCTGCATCGTGTGTGTGGTGCCTGTCCAGTCCGGTGCAGGACGCTCACCAGGCCATGTCACGGCAGCCGTTGTGCGCGATGCCCGAGCCATAGCAATACCACTGGGGCCGTCCTGGGGCGCAGGGAGTGGTGAAGGAACACTCGCCCTGGGGCTGCATCGGCGGGAAGGGCGGCGGCGACGGCGCTGGTGGGGGCGCTGGCACTGGCGGCGGAGGTGGAGGTGGAGGTGAGGCTGTGGCTGGGTGGGGTGGGTCGCATGTTGGAGGGGACGGTGGGGAGCATGGCAACGGCGGGTTGGGAGGCATGGGGCAGGGCGTGGGAGGGGAAGGAGGCGAGGACGGTGATGGTGGTGGTGGTGGGCTTGGCTTGGGTGGTGGAGGGGGGGATGAGTGGCAGAGGCACGGCGGTGGCGGGGGCCCTGATGGTGGGCGTGGTGGAGACGGAGATGTTGGTGGGGGCGGAGGTGGGGGAGGAGGCCTGCGTGCTGCAGCAATGCGTGCAGCTAGGCTGGGGTGCATCCCGCCTGGCTTCTCAAGGGGCGGGTGCTTCCTCAGATGCCTTGCCAACAGCTTCAGCCCCTTCATCACCTGCTCAGCCCTGCCTGACAGCTGTGCCACCCTGTCACCCTCGAGCGCACACAGAGGACTGTCCTCAGGGAACTGGACCTGCAGGACACAGCAGCAAGCAGCACGGCACTGACAATGAGTCGGTCATGTTGCATGTGCACACATACATGCTGCTCACACACAGGGTGACAGACCTAGCCCGCCATATGCTGAACACAGAGATGCAAGCAGACCATCACAGCTCCAGGATGCCACCTTGCGTGCAAGGCACAACAGCACCTTGCGCCCACGCAGAAGAATACATAACAGGGTCCGTCGGCAAACACCCGCGTGTGTGCGCCACGCATGCGCTGTGCAAGAGAGCATGCGCACACTTTCAGGAGCATTACCTGCAGGCGTGCCCCGGAGGCCTCCTTGATGCCCTTCAATGCCACAGCCCCATGAGCCAGCAAGCTCAAGGATTGGCTGTGCCCCAGCAGCAGCCGGGCAACATGCTGCATGCGAGGCACCACAGGGGACACTGCTGCCTTGGCTGCTGCCGGCGCTGCTGCTGCCTTGGCTGCTGCCTTGGCTGCTGCCGGCGCTGCTGCTGCTGCCGCTGCTGCTGGCGCACCATTTGCTGTTGGCGGTTGGCTGCTGTGAGGGCCTGCTGGCTGCTGGTTGCCCTCACCTGCAGCCACACCTGGTGCTGCGCGCTCTGCTGCTGCTGCTGCTGCTGCTGTGTCAGCCTCCCCGCTGCCCTCAGCATGGGGGCTAGGACTGTCAGACCCTGCTGCCTTGGCCGCATCACCAGCTAGACCTGCTGCTTCTGTTGCTGTTGCAGTGTCAGCTGCAGCTGTGGCTGCAGGCTCCTGGGGAAGGTTGGCATCTGCAGCTGCGGCCCCACTCACATGATGCTGTGCTTGGGCATCAGGGCCCCCACCAGCGGCGCCACTTGCACCTGCCACCTCCACAGCTGTGCCTGCTGCTGCAGCAGCCGGTGCCGCCTGGTCTGCTGCTGCTGGTGCTGCCTCTGTTGGTGCTGGCGCTTCTGCTGCTGTTGCTGCTGCACCCTCGCCCTCATTAGCACCTGCTGCTGCTGCTACTGCTGCTGCCGCTGCCGCAGGTGGTGCTTGCCCAGCTTCAGGTCCCTGCTGCTGCTGCTGCTGCTGCTGCTCATGTTGCTGCCGTTGCTGTTGCTGCTGTGTGTGGGTTTCGTCAAGGAATGCAGCAGCTGTGGGTTCCATGTCAAGCAGCAGCAGCCGCTGAACAGCCAGGAGTGCTGTCTCGCTGCCATGCACCTCAGCATCAGTGCTGTCTGGCATTGACACCACCACGACATGCTCGTCACATGTGGGCACAGCTGTCGTCACCTGCAGGAACAGGAACAGCAGCAACAGTACGCATGCATCAAGCAGCAGTTGCATGCCGCAACAGCAAGCAGCAGCAGGTGCATTGCTGACATGGCTGGTTTGATCGCATGTGAACAGGGGAGTAGTGCTGCCCAAAAGCGATGTCTGACAATGGTCCCCTGGAGCCAGGCCTGTGTGTAGTAAGCAGCCGGGCTCAAACAGTCCTACAACCAGCAGGGCGCTGCAGGGTTGTGCAGCTGTCGAGGGACCAGCACAAGGTGCAGGACCCACCTGGATGCGAGCACCGCTGCTGCTCTGCAACTCGCGCACATGGCAGCCACCCTTGCCAATCACGATGCCCACAGCCCGTGCTGGCACCAGCACTCTGTACACCACATCCCCAAGGCGTGCCTTGTGCTGAGGCCCTGGCGACTTGGCAGGCTGTGCTGAGGTGTCAGCAGCTGCTGCAGCCTTGCTGGGGGTTGTGGGTGGTGCATCATGGGCTGCAGCTTCAGGAGCAGCTGTGGCCAGCTCAACCTGCTGCGCTGCGTCTGGCTGTGTTTCCGTCACTGTCTCAGCCGAGGCTGCGTCTGCTGCAGCAACTGGTGCTGCTTCTGATGCATCACCTAGACCTGCTACTGCTGGCTCTGATGTTGCACCTGCAGCGGCACTGTCACCGTCAGCAGCACCATCGGTTCTTGCACGCTTTCCAGGTGGCTCGAGCTCAGCTACAGCGTCAGCATCTGCAGCACGCTTCACTGCCTGTATGTCCTCCTGCTCTTGACAAGACATGATCTGTGATGGTACTCAGGTGATCTGGGCGAAGCTGTACATGTGCGCAGCGCAAACGATCCAAAACGACACAAGCTATGTGCGACCCGTGCCTTTTGTGCTCGGGTTACCTCTTCCGCCCGTCACATCACACATCTTGATCACGTCACTGGACAGGTGTGTCCCCAAGGCAGAGGCTGTGCCGAAGAACATCCATGCCGGACCCTGATGTTTACTACTCTGCAGCAGAGTCTCTGCTTACTTTGGACAACTCGCCCACACAGCCTGGTTGGTAATGCTCACGGCAACTTCTGCACACACCACTTTTACACAGGATACATGTACAAGCTGGGCTGAGGTGCACATGCGCACAACAGCACCTCGACAATGCTAACATTAGGCCAGCGAGTTGCTGGCTGACATGTGTCAGTCTGTCGCCGCAGAATCAGCACCTCTGGCTGACACGTCAGTCAGGGCAGGTTCTTAGGTGACAGCTGCTAGCTGGGTGTCGCAGCTACTTGACTGCTGCGTAAGCTGACAGCTGCAACGCCCTGCCCAAGCTCCTCTATGTCCCTGACTGCTCTGCTGCTGCTCCTCCCTGCTGCGGCTCCCTCGCTGCTGCTGTTGCTGCCAGCACTGACAGCGGCTGGTGCTTCTTGGCTGCATGCCGACTGCTGCTTGTGCTCTATCACCAACTGGCCGCATGCCCCTGTGGTACAGATTCCAGGCAGCAGAATATCAGGACATGTTGAATTCTATGGCCCACGTGCGCTCTGCGACAGCACAGCAATACTGCTGCAGGCACGTGTAGAAGGCAGATGGATGTCACTTGACACGCAGACTAAGCCAGGTCCAGCACTAACAGCAGTAGCCACCACGTATGCAATGCATGTGCCAAAACACACGTCTACTGCTTGGACTTCCCGTGTCAACACAAGCACCCCGAGCAGCGAGGCACGTCGGCACCAACCTGAGATATCCTGGCCCTTCTCCTGCCGCACAGTGCAGTGCACACCATACCGCCCCCTCACGATGGCCTGGAACGCTGCCACCTGGCCCTCAACGGGAGCCTCGAAACGAGGGCCGTCAGGGCTGTAGACTGGGTTCCAGGGAATGAGGTTCAGCACGACATCCCTGTCCTGCAGCAGCTGACCCAGCTCATGCGCCTGCTGCAGCCCATCATTCACACCAGACAGCATCACATACTCCACAAACACCCGCTGCTGCGTGGCTGCCTGGTAGTCCTGGATGGCTTGCAGGAGCTTGGGCAGGGGATACGCGCGCGCGCTGGGTACGATCTGCCTGCGCAGCTCCTGCGTGGGCGCATGCAGCGACAGCGCCAAGCTGACCCCGGGCATGTCCGTTGCCATGGCCCGTATGCGCGTGATGACGCCCACCGTGGACACTGTTATGTGGCGCCTGCTGATGCCAAACACGCCTGCGGGCAGCAGCAGCAATGATGCAAAAACGTATTGTAATAGAGGGACCTACACCCTGTTGCAGTCAACCTCGCAGCAGGGCAGGCACTCGAACAGCGTCACATGCCTGGGCACACAAAACCTGCCAGTGCCTGCAGGCAGGTGCTCAGTGGGCTGTGTGCAACACATCCTCTCACCAAACTGGACACCATGGCTGCAGGTGCTGCACAGAACGCCTCATGGCTGGTGTCAGGATGCCTGCATACCCGCAACTGCTGCCGCGCTGCTACACAGTGGTCGCCAAATTCTGGTCAAATCACCACTGGACGAGCACATGTCAAGTTGAGCAGTTGAGTCAAGATTTCAATTTCCATTGCGTCTGGCAGCACCCTGTCACTCACGTGGGTCTGCCATGAGCCCTACAGCTGCCAGCACAGCATCGTAGTTGCTGAGGGGCTCCCCCATACCCTGCACAGCACGGGGCAACAGTGCATACAATATGCTTACAGAGGCCAGGGGCGCATGTCATAAATGTCAAGTTGCTTGCCCAGCTGAATATTTGCTGATTCCCGTACCAAGAACAGTGCAAGCGTCAGTCAGCAGGCACTTGTGTTGGCACACCAGGCTGCAGTGCAATGCGTGCTGCACGGCTGTGGCTGACCTGACAGGAACTGGCAGAGCAACCCCTGCCCGACCGTCACCACCCTGAAACACTCTGCACTTGTCAGCAATAACACTGCAGCTGCTGCTGCTGCCAATAACACCCCAAACCCAAACCCAAACCCAAACCCAATCCCACCCTGGCCCCCTCACCATGAACACGATGTTCCTGATGGGTGTGACCCTGCCTGCGTGAACCAGCTGCTCAATGATCTCTCCACACGTGAGGTGCCCCTTGAGGCCCATGGTACCTGCACAGGGCAAATGACACCAGGCCAGCACCAGCACACAACAGGCACCAGGTCATGATGACTGATGACGTCAGCACCAGCACACAACAGGCACCAGGTCATCATGACTGATGACGTCAGCACCAGCACACAACAGGCACCAGGTCAGGGTTGAGTTTGCCCAGGAGGCTGACGCCAAGCCAACTGCTGGCTGGGCCAGGAGCACATGATGCACAGATGATGGTGATGGGTTTGAGAACCACGGAGGTGTCTCCCTGACCCATTGCGGCATCCTGTATGTGAGCCACCATCGTCCAGTTGCTGGTGCTGATGTCATACGTCACAGCTGCTGCTGTGCTTACACAAGCTGGCGAGTGCTGCAGCAGCTGCCCCCAGCATTTCACGGGCTCAGCACATGCGCATGGTGCTGCATGGCTTGGCAGACAGGGCGGTTACTGTGCCGCCCAGAACACTGCTATGCTGCAAGGCTGCAACTGCATATGCTGGCACTGCTGGTCCAGAGAGGGTGTCACCTGTTGCACAGAAGGTGCATCCCATCTGACAGCCCACTTGCGAAGAGACACACAAGCTACCTCGCTTGTTGCCCCATCCTGCTGCATGCTCCTGGCCAGTGTAGCGGTCTGCAGGTCACGGGGCATGCAGCAACACAGGTGCTGAGTATTACAGTCAGGTGTTTGGCTTCAGCAGATGTGCGGCCTTGTGTAGGGCTACACAAGCTCTGTGTGGCATACGCTGGCTAGGCTGGCTGTGGCTTGTGACAGGGCTGCAACTGATTTTTTTGTTGTTGGCTGCAACTGATAGTTGCCTAGTTGCCTCATGCCTCTCGGCAACAGCCTGGAGGGTAGGTAGCTGCACGATCTGCCACCCATACCTGTGGTGTCATAGTGCATGACCACAGCTTCAACCTGCATGCCATCCTGCAACTGAATCAGCAGCTTGGTGGTGTCCCCACTGGAAGCCTGCTGGCACTTGAGCACCTGCAGGCAACACCGACGCAATGCCAAGTGTTGAGAAGCGTGCGTCCTGTTGAATTCACCTGGACCATGTCAGACGCAGCATGCTGCAGGAGCTTCACAGAATGACCTCTGAGAAGCAGCTGCAGCTGAGTGCCTACCTGAGAGGTCGAACGGCTGAACTGTTCATCCAGCAGCGTCCATGCAGCTTTGGGAAGGTTTGGTATATCTTCCCAAGCAACATCTGGGTTGCGTAATAACGAACTGCACAGCAAAAGCCATGCTGGAGTGTAAGCAGCAGTATCAGCAGCAGCAACAGAAGAGACCAAGGGCAGTCCACATGCCATACCTCCATATGGCGTAGATGTGACGCTCCTTGATGCCGTGTGACGTGAAAGCGTCTAACAACACAGGCAAATCCCATATGCTGTTGGGAGACAGTTTCCTTGAAGCACCCATCACCCAGCTCTTGTTGCCTCTCGCCTTGAGCGTACTTTTTCTGCCCTGAACGAAAGCGTCTGAATACGCTCTCTGCGATATCGTCTAGTAAGGTCTAGTGACCTGAAGCGTGTACTGCACTGAGGGTACTGCAATTAGCAGCTGCCAACCTGCCAGTGTGAAGCAGGCGCGATGCAGCCCTTCCCGTCAAGACAAACTCTCACACGTGGATATAACGGTCTGTCATATGATGATATTACTGACTGCACACGGCCTGGCTTCCAGGGGTGTGAAGGTCATGTTGCTGCCAGCACCTTGGAAGTGCCCAACCCAGCAGTGCATCACGACAACACGGCAGGCAATAGCTGTCGTCGATTTGAAGTCCTGGTGAGATAATGATGAAGTCAACCAGGGCACGCTGCAGTGGCTGTTGATGCTGTGTCACTACATTACTTTGCTTGGCAATCACACTCGTTGAGCTGGGTGCACGTCACTCCAGGTTCTACAATGAAGCAGGCAGGCGGCAGCGGCACTCCGTGCAACCGGGCATGTTGTGACGAGCCTCGTGCAACTGGGCATGTAATGACGAGCCTCAGGCATCGCCTGTCGCCAGGCAGATGTTGACGTAATCTGTTGCAGTCATCTCCCCTTGAAACTGTCCACACAGTGATAGTACCCATTCACAGCTGTCGCATACTCCACAGCTGCCACAAGATGATCCATCCATAAGCCCCTCCTACACTCGCATGAAATGCAGGCGGTGCAATGGCCACACACTGTGGTGAACCTTCGTCCCACACAGCACCAGGCCGCACAGCGTCCACAATACAATGAAACAGCATCATGCACCAGGCTGCAGTTCGAGTGTGCAGCCAACAAACAGCGGTGTAACCAGGCAATCAACGCAACAGTCCCCAATCAGCCCACAAGATGTACTTGACTCAAGCCAAACCCTGTGTGACACACTCAAAACCTCCTGAGTGAAGAACACTGCAACGCCCCGCATCGCTCTGCCCCAAAATCAGCAGCAGCCAGCGTTGTGCATGCCAGGCAATGCATCCCCTCAGCACCACCACAGCCCCTGATTCTTTGGTTCCGTTTCAGCATAAGTAGCTGAGTAGCTGATCCCAGTTGCTCCTTGCCAGGGGCTCACCAGGTGCGTCCCAATTGGTACAAGACTTGCACCATGGTGCATGCAGCACAGAGAGCAGGGATGCCCCTGCAAGCTCAACGACTAGTGGACCTTGAAACCCAACAACAAACATGGACGACCGCAGAAGTGCGCCTTCCCCACCAGGACTGCCTGCCAAGCTAACAGGACTGGCAGAGAGCTGCAAAGACAGCTAGGAAGAGGCTGCCAAGACACGCAGACCCAATGTGAGACAGTGCCTTCGCAAGAGAGTGCCTTGACATGGAGGGGTCTCTGCAAGCTGTGCTAAGAGCTTACATGGGTTGAGGGACCCTACCCTGAAACACTGCCGGCATAAGCAGGATGAGCTCATGCGCAACAGCCCCAAGTGGATGTTCTGCACAGCATGTGGTGCAACTGCGGTAGAACTGCAATAGTAGCATTCGTGATAGCAGCTACAGTAGGGCTGGATGTGGGTCAAGTGTCTTGACCTGCTGGGGATCCTCGCCAAGTGCAACCGGCAGCTCGATGCGCCAGCGTCGCCGTGCCAACACCTTGAGCCACATCACACAGATGCAACACTCTACTACCCTCCCAAGAACACACACGCAACACCACCTTTGCAAGCATGATAGCACCCTGCAGGACAGGCACCTTGCACGGCGCCTCAAGCAACGTGTACCAAAGCCCAAACACAACCCGCCCAGCAGGCCGCCTGGCCTGATGAATGATTGCACTTATTCACCCGCAGAAACACGACACCAAGCAACAGCCAGCTGCAGCACTGGAGGTAACACGCCGCAAGGTGTGCTGGCATAAGCCAGCAGCTGAGAGCAGTATTCTTGCCCCTGCAGCTGCTGCAGACTCGCTCGCCTCGAGGTATAGGCTTTGCATATACGGATGAAGACACAATTCAGGTGGCTCCACACTGCATCCCAGTATCACCAACGACCCCTTCCAACTACCCCTTCCAACAAGGCAGCAGTGATGAGGTGAAATCGAACAAGCACAGGGACTGGTCAACCTTGACTGATGGGCCAGCTTGCTGACATAAATGTTCCAACTGAGAGGACAGGACAGTTGGACAGCCTGACAGCTGCACACTGAAAGACTTTGGCCAACGCCTGTCCAATGCCTCACACAACACCTCTCCGGGTTTGTCCATCACGCAGGTGCGTCACCCACAAACTCTCACCAAGCATGCACCGAAAGGTGTCAACAGAAAGTTGCAGGCCTCCAAACTGAAAGTACACCCGGGAGGCCAATGCACACTGGTCGCGCAGTGCAATGAAAACACAGCCGACACTGCAGGCCACTTCAACAGCTTTGGGTTGGGGAGTAGGCCGGAGCCCAAATGACAGACGGAGGCAATACGAGTTTTGAGGGGGGGGACATGAAGCGCTGTTGCCAGGAGGGAATCAACCCATAGGGACGGGCTGAAACAGTGGATGAGTGAAGTATGCTCACAGCTCTAGTGGTAAGACGGGCTGGAAGACGTAAGAGAAGGGGCATGATGTCACGTGTGGCTCACAACAAGTCCACACGTATGGTAGTAAGGGAAGGTGCTGGACACTAGGTACAGTCCTGCATTACGCACGCATGCCTTGCAACACTGGACACAAGGCACGGGTGTTGCACCCCACTGTACGGTCGCAACCCAACCTGTCCAGACACAGCACTTCCTGCTCACTCACCCCAACTCAAGGGTCTTGTGCAGTGCATTATGTGTGCACAACACAGCAGAGCCCCCAATAGACCTTCTGAGGTCCCACATGCATCGTCCAAATGCGACAGCAGTGCATGCTAGCTCAAACTCTCCAACACTGCTGTTCCGGGCACTCTCCAACAAGCCTTCACCCAAAACAGGAACTCCGCCAGTCCGCTACAAGGCTGCAGCCTAGCAGACGGGGGCCACAAACACAGGTGGCACGGTTGTGCGCTCACGCGTGGTGTAATGTTCTCCCAAGTGCTCATCTAGAGAGGAGTGGAGTCAGCCCCTCCTGGCATGGGTGACTGTACCAGCTCCTATGTGACACAACAGCCCCACAGGCGAAGGCCCTCCCTTGTCAGTGACAGCAGTACTTGAAAGACAGCAAACACAGACCTTCTGTGCACCAGAGTGATATCTCCATGAACGTGCAACTTGGTGCAAAGGCGCATTCGTGGACATGCGCAATAAGTAACAAAACACTGCGCAACAGTAGCTCTCCCGCTCAATCCACAATGACGACCCAGGAGAAACTAGTACAAGCAGTAGCACTGTGACAGATCGCCCGCCAAGTACAAAATGAGTGCAATGCTATCCCAAACAGACGCCCTGCGCGGGCCAGCGACAGCCTTGCGACTACACCGCTGCTAAGTGTGCTCAGCAGCCACACTAGCACACAATTCAAAGCCAAGGCACTGCCAAAATTCGCATTACTTGCAACAGTATGATAGTAGTAGGAGCAGGGCACCGGCTGTGGTGCTTGGTGGCAAGAATGGGGGGCCGGAATGGCAGCACAGCCGCAGTCTGCCTTGCTGTCCACAGCCACAAAACCTACAGGGTGAAGCGGGGGAGGTAAACCAGCGCTGCCGCGCGTCAGGCAGGCTGTAGGTTGGAGTGCAGTGCTTTTGCCGAAGCATGGGACAAAGAAGCCTCGGAAACTATCAAGTGTAAGGCGATGCCTCACACACACCATATGTCAACACACCAACGATCAACAGCAGTGGCCTCACACACATGCACTCGCCCTTGTCGACACTGAGGCATACATGATCACGCCGCACTATGTTTTGGGATGATATGACAGAGCTGGACATGGGCCCGCTTGCTGCTGGACAGAGTGACACATATGGCAGGGGTGGGCCCCCAAACATCGCCAAACCATACTCAGCCACCGGCCTCACCACAACACGACCTGAACTGCAGCAGCTGCAACCTTCTCATGGAAGCAGTAAGCAGGCAATGATGGGAGTGGAAATGGGCATGCTGCTGCAAACAGCATGTACGTCCAAACAGGTGATAATGTTGGCCCAGCACCGAGCGCCTTAGGGGCAAAGCAAGGCCCAAAAAAGGTCAATCACAACGCATTGACCCTGGATTGACTTTGATAACGGAACGAGGAGTGAGTGCAGTGTCGGAGCGGACAGAAGCTGTAAACATTCCACACAACAGACATCATGCCCTAAACAAAGATGGGGGGTTGCAAGCTCGCCAGTCAGGGAGGGCCAGCATTGCAGCTGACTTTCCGCAAGCTAAGGTCAGCAGCGTCGGCATGCAGCACACACACCTGTGTGACACAGCCCGCATCGATCAACCAGCCGCGCCTTGATTGAAGCTGCTGCCTCTCAATGTGGTGCTCACGAAGCTGCTCTGTCGCACCAGCCACAGCACAACCCCTGCACAAGCAAACCATACTCTCATCTACCCACCCACCTACCCACCCA
>QAXK01002725.1:0-13094 GCA_004335735.1 Chlorella sp. KRBP | reverse complement strand
CAGTCACCTGTTGGTGGCAGCAGCAGGCTGGACTTGGTTATCGACAATGTGGGTGGCCTGGGGCACATGGCGGGCAGGCTGCTGAAACCTGGCACGGGGCTGTACATCACCTCTGTGCCTCTTGCCGACCCACAGAGCGCTTCGTTCTGGAGTGTGATGCAGTTTTTTTGAGCATCTCACACTGCGCAAGACCTCGCACTGGGCGTTGCCAGGGAGGTTTTCTGGTGTGGCGTTCAATGGGGCAGGCCCTGATGGTGTGAGGGTGCAGCGCCTTGTTGATTGGTTGGCTGCAGCAGGGAGTGGACTGGAGGCCGGGGGTGCTGGGGGTCGTGTTTTGAGGCTTACTGAATACTACCCATGATGATTTGGAGAGTATGGGGGAGGCGCCTGCTCCAGCTGTGCTCATGCGTATATCATGCACAGTGGTATTTTTTTGTCAGGCTGTTCAGTCATGCAACATGGTGTGTCTGCCTGGCCTTGGCCTGACGCTGGTTGCCGCGGCTGACACTGCCTGGCAACACCTATCTCCCTACAACACGCTGTTTTGGCTCGACTTGACTTGGCCAAACATCCTCAAGTTAATGCAAGATTGACTTCAGTGAGACCTTGCAACTGACTCCTGACCACTTCCATGCTGTACACAGTCACTGAGTCAGGACCAGTGTGGCACCTGCTGCTGCTTGCAGTTGGGCTGCATTGAGCAGCTAGATTCAGCCTTGTATAAGCCAACGGGCTTTCATGATGTAAATGGGTATGTTGTAAGCATCTATAGCTGTTGCAGTGACGCGAGCCTGCCGTTCGTATCGTCCGAGGTTCTGCAACGGGGTGCGCTGTCGCTGTTGTCGCGCTGCATGCCTTTGAACATCAGTGCATATCAAAGCGTGCGGTTATATTGGTTCAAAAGGCCTCACCTCCAGCAGTTCACGCCGTCATACCAATAGCACCCGTGTTGCAGTTGCAACAGCAACTGCTGTCTTGCTTTGCAATTGCTGCTCGTGAATGTGTACCTGGATAGAACACAATGGCGTCCTGCCTGACTGTTAAGGACTATCGCGGCCGCACAAAGCTGACACCAGAGCAAGAGCAGCAGCTGGCAGCAGCTAGGCTGGCAGCACAACAGCATCAGCACGCAACTGCAGCTGCTCAACAGCTCCCAGCAGCACTGCAGACACCTACGCCAGTTGCAACGCTCAACTCGGGCTACGACGTTCCCTTGGTTGGGTTGGGCACATGGTGGGTACTGCAACCAGCTGCCTGTAGCTGGAAGGCCGTCTGCTACTGCAGTCACTGCAGTGCTCCTTGGGCAATCCTGACAACCCAAGTTCCAGGCAAACCTAGTTTGAACCTGCAGATGGTGGTGTGGGCGCGCAACTGGTGTGGCGTCTGTACTGCAGGAAAGCAAGTCCTGGTCAAGTGCGGGAGGCTGTGCTGGCTGCAGTGCGGTGTGGGTACCGGCACATTGACTGTGCATCCATCTACGGCAACGAGCACGAGGTGAGCATAGCAATGCACACCATACAGCAGCATTGAATGCACAACAGCTAACTGCGCAACACCTGCCAAGTGTTGCATGCGGCCAGGTACAGGCATGGCTGGCAGAACGCGGTCAACACCTTGGATGTCATTGCAGTGTAACCCACGCAAACCCAACACTGGCAGCACCAAGTTGGCTCCACACTCCTGCAGATCACTTGCCTCTATTGCTGCAC
The DNA here is from genome assembly GCA_004335735.1 of Chlorella sp. KRBP. Lineage (NCBI taxonomy): Eukaryota > Viridiplantae > Chlorophyta > Trebouxiophyceae > Chlorellales > Chlorellaceae > Chlorella > Chlorella sp. KRBP. Next base: position 11,385 of record QAXK01002725.1, on the reverse strand, counting down.
TGTGCCTCCCACAGCCTGATGGATGCACAGTCATGGTGTAACACGGTGTGCATTGCAGGTCGGGGCTGCTTTGAGCCAGCTGATTGCGGGGGGCACAGTCAAACGGTCTGAGCTGTTCATCACTACCAAGCTCTGGTGAGCTTCACCGGACAGGGCCTGCCATGCGCTGCCACTGACAACCCAGCAGATACTCATGCAACGCTGTGGATTGCTGGGTTTGTGTTGGCTTGTGCCACAAGTACGGTACTGCTGTCACACAGAACTACGGTAGTTCTATGGCATCTGAGGCACTGTGGCCGGCAAGGTCAACGACCTCGCTGCTTGATGCACTGCACGCCATGCAGCAGCTCAGCCGGGCAGCACACCACAAGGATCTCACACCAAGGGCACTGACTGATTTTTGATGCCATGTCATGGTGACATGGCTGTTGTATCCCGCAGGAACAGTGACCATGTGGCAGTGGAGGCAGCATGCAGGCGCAGCCTGGCAGCACTCAAGCTGGACTACCTGGACCTGTGAGTAGTTGCCAGTGCTGTGAGCAGCACCGCTCATGGCGTGTCTGTGAGCAGCAACATTGCTCAGACTTTTGGATGGGGCCATCCAGTCGGTCTGGCTGCATTTTGTCCTGTCTGCGGCTTGCTTGCTGCACTCGGCAACCAGCATCAACCTGTTGGATCCCACTAACAATTGAAGTGATGCTCACCATCAAAATGAGTTCTCCGCTGACCCTACAGTGCCAAGAACCCCGCTTTTACCTGACTCACGCCTCAGACCCCAAGTTCGAACCACCACCACCACCACCGCCGCCATGCCTGCACTTTCACATGGCCTGTAGGTTCCTCATCCACTGGCCTGTGGTGACAGGCTGCTCAGGCCCCAAGCTTTACCCCAGCACAGCAGCAACATGGGCAGCCATGGAGGGCCTAGTAGGCAAGGGCCTGGTGCGCAGCATCGGCATGAGCAACTTCAGCAGGACGAAGATGGAGGCGCTGCTGGCTGGTGGGGTCACGATCAAGCCGGCTGTACTGCAGGTACTGCCAGCAAGTGACGGCTGCAGTACTGCCGTTAGTACTGCTGCCAGACATACCCCATGATGTTGGCGCCACTGTGGGGTCTATCTGAAGGGGGAGGGATTGGATTCGATTTTGGTTCTGTTTCAAAGTCACTTCAAAGTTTGCTTCCAGATTGCCCGGCTGGAGCCCCTGCAGCACACTACTTTGCCAAAGTGGCACCTGTCGAAGACTCAAGCTCAACGCCCCTAGGGTTCTGAAACACCCAGCTAGTCACCAACTGCCTGGCGGTGTGTGCCTCACGCACTGTGGTGTGACAACAGTGCTATGGTCATCTGCTTGGAGCTGTGCACACAGCGATCCCTCCTTTTGCGACTTACAAGATCTGCCTGTCGGCTGCTCTATCTCTCTCTCCTCCCAGATCGAGGCCCACCCCTTCTGGCCCAACACAAGCCTCATACAGTGGGCACAGTCCATGAACATGCACGTCACAGCATACAGGTGAGGCCTTGGATATGCATCACATACATGCATTGTCGGTGGCCTGTGTGACAGCCCCAAGTCATGTGCACAGCACACGGCGTGCCAAGTGACTTACAGCCCTGCGAGTGCACACAGCGCAACATGCATGCATGCCTGCTGCTGCTGCTGCTGTATTGTGCTGCTGCTGCACCTGCTGCTTTGTTTGCTGCTGCTGCTGCTGCTTTGTTTGCTGCTGCAATCTGCTGCCTGCAGTCCTCTTGGCAGCCCTGACAGCGCTGCCATCATGCGGCGTGGTGCTGATGGGCGCAAGCTCATCGACGACCCCACAGTGGTCCAATTGGCTGCCAAGTACAACAAGTCGCCTGCGCAGGTGTGCCCCTGCATACACGCCTCAAAGTGTGTGTGATGGTGGCTACCCCTGTCGAGGGCTGTGGCTGGCCCAGACATCTGATCACGTCACCCATCAACCTTAGCAACACAGCAATGAGCGTTCATGGAACCACACATCACCCCATGTCCGCCTTGCAATCACAAAGAAAACAAGCTCCCCATGCGTGTGTGCTTGCCCCCGCAGGTCTTGATCCGCTGGGCGCTGGACCGTGGCTGCAGCGTCCTGCCAAAGTCAACAAACCCGGACCGCATCGCAGCCAACCTTGCTGTGACAGGCTGGCAGCTGGCAGCAGATGACATGCAAGCACTCAGCAGCTTGCCCTACAGGGTATGTGCAGGCTGAAGGGCCGTCGCCAGAAGGGCCTAGAAGTGGCATGAGTTGCCTCGCAAACCACTGGTGGCATGCCATGAATTTCGTGGCACTGGCAGCTGACATTTGAAGCCATGTACAAAACACCTCGCCCTGACAGGATACCTCCGGGGCGTGCGGCATTCTCTGCTGGAGTGAGACTGCTGACTAGCCCAGGCTTGACACCCTTGCCATGGCATATGAATCAGCACCTTGCATTGCATTCAGGTGTGTGTACTCTGCTGCTGCTGTGTTGCTGCTTGGCGTGTGCAGAGGCGTATGGTTGATGGCAATATGTTTCTGGATGCACAGGGGCCTTACAAGACCTTGCAAGACCTGTGGGATGATCTGAGTGCCTAAGGCTGGCACAGCTGTGACAGCTAACATGCCGTTGTGTGTGGGTGTGTGGCTCCTAAAGTGCCTCAGCAGCAACAGTTGTAGGGACAGCAGCAGCAGGGCTGGGTTGCTTGTGAGGCAAGTGTAGCGGCTACCCGACGCAGCCGCTACCGGACGTGACAGCTGACTGCAGCCGCCGCCGCCATCGCAGCAGCAGTTGCTGATGTGCCTTCAGCAGTTTTGACAGCAGCACTGGCAGCATCAGCAGTTTCCTTAGACCCCCCAAGGTCTACTGCCAGTGGTGCTGGACTGGTTTGCTCTTGGACTGCTGTTGGTCTGCTGCAAGGGGTTTGCTAGACTTTATGGCCGTCATGTCATGATACCTTGTGCAGTACTAGTGGTGCGTGCCAAGTTGGTCACTGGTTGGAGATGTGGGTGTGACGCAGCTTGCAAGACAGTAACTGGACCGCTCACTGAAGATCCCTTGAAGCTGTTGCAGCACACTCGAGCATGTACACCATAAGCATGGCCACAACCACAAAAACGCAATGATAGCCTCCTGCCAGTGCACTATAGTCACATGTAGAAGACCAATGCCGCCGCCTGTGGCACCCACCGCTCCAATTTGGATTGAATGCGGCCCATGACACTTCTAGGCCACTCAACAAACATCCCCCACTGTGCCCAACACTAGACATGTCCTTGATGCCATGTTAAGCATTTCATGTATCACACTGCCGTGAGGCATCATTAGCTGCAGCAGCAGCAATTGTCAGCCTGCTGTCCAACAACTGGGCCAGTCCTCTGTTCTAGCTGGCCGTGCCATCATGTCAGCGCAGCAATGACTGGCAAGCAGCAGAATAACTTGCAATTGTGGCTGATGTTACTGACGTGCTGTCGAGTGCAACACACGACCAGGCATTGCAGCAACCCCCTGGAACATTCTGGCCACAATACAGAGGGAGTCATCAGGGAAGGCTGAGTCACCTGTGCATGACAAAGATATACGCGTACAGCATGTTTCCCGCGCTTACGGTAATGAAGGCATATGCATGTGTGTGCTCATCAAGCTCGCATCCGCCTGCTGTCCCGCAGCAGTACATCTCGTTTGGATTCCAGGCAGACGGGACTCAGCATGCCCCGGAGATGGCAGATGATGGAGTTTGTGTGGTTGATGAGAAGTAGTTATTTTTAGTGCAGTCCGCCTCAACACGTAAAACCCACGAACACCTAAAACTTGCCTAGCAGCTCCCACCCAAGCTCTGCATGCTTACCCCAGCTTCCGCAGCAGTTGCACCTTGTTGTACTTGATGTATGAGCTTTCGCTGTTCTGCTGGCTCAGGCGTGCTCTCTTCGCTTGGTAATCAGCAGCAACTCTTGAACTCTTGAAGTGTGGTTGTCTTGCAACGTCTCAAAGCCAAAGTGGTACTTTAGTACTCATACTGATGGATCGTATCGCTATGCTTGCTTCGGAGGCCTCAGGGAGCAGGCGGAAGAGAAGCAGAGGCAACGGGAGCGCACATTCTCCTCTAGCCAAGGCCCAGCAACAGCAACAGGTAGGTGTGCCGACTCATCGATAGATCTGATAAAAAGAGTTGGTTTATGGTCGTTTAGCAGCCACGTATGGGCACAGCATGGTGTCGTGACCTGCATTGCTTTTGGCTCTATGGTGTCCGTTGTGTGTTGCCCGTTCCTGATGCAAGCATAACATCTGCATGCGGAAGTGCACATTCTGCAGTTCTCTGCGTCGTCAGCATGCTCCTCTCGTTGGGCGGACAATTTGGCCATTGCCTCACTGTCATCGTGTGCCTATGTGCCTGTGTCCGGCAAAGGCCTTCGTTAAAAGCCTTAAGCCACCATAATACATCTAGGTGTGGCAGTGAAATGTGTCACGTCGTGCTTGCATCTGGCACATGGTCCCCCGCCACAGCTGTCCTCAACTTCTTGCCTGCAGAGGCTGGATGTCAAGGCCGCAGCTATGGGCAAGTTGCAGCGCACTGACACAGATGACAATCACGACGAGCAGCCCACGGTGGATGCAGGCCCGCAGGACTCTGTCCAGACAGCATACCACCAGCAACTGCAGCAACAGCAGCAACTGTACCCGCAGAAATACAGCCACCCAGCCATGGCGCAGCAGCCCTATACGCAGCAGCAGCAACACCAGCAGTACTGTCAGCACTCTTCGCAGCAGTACAAGCAGCAGCTGGAGGCCCAGGAGGACTTTGAGGGCAGCAGCAGCGAGGTAGAGGGGCCTGTGGCAGATGACAAGTACATCAAAGGCACCCGCCTCATCATCAATGGCTGGTTCCAGGCTTGCAGGTACGATTGTTCTTCTGAGCAGATGCCCCTCGTTTGTTCCTGCACGTGAGTCTGTGGCTTGCACTGGCGTCATTGCTCAGGTCCCTGCTCAGCAGTGCGCACAGCAGTGGCAGCGCGCGTCGGTCCTGCAAGCACATGTGTGTCACACTGCACTCGGCGCATTCAGCCCGGAGTTGTGCAGTGCACTATGATTGACTCCCTTAATTGCGTGCTGTGCAGGGGCTGCAATGAACCCACAGCGCACACCACCCTCATTGCTCAACGTGATGTGCCCCTGTGCCCAAGGTGAGATTCACAGCCAGGAGTTTGAACTGCAACAACCTGCGTTCCAGTCACATGCCGGCCATCTGCCGTTGCTTCTGACAGCGCCAATGTCTAGCATGCAGCTGGTGTTCTTGTCACCCTTGTCAAGCAGTTCTGCAGGCGTAACCAGACCAGCACAACGAACCCAGGCATGCTCTGGCACAGCAGCTGGCAGCGCATGTGCATACACACGCAGCAGGCACTCCCAGCACGCGACCTACCACCCCATCCTTGCTTCTGGCCCAGCACAGCATGCAGCCCAGCATGTTTGACAGCATGTGTCCTCGCGCGTTCTCACACCCTACCCCTGCGCCACTCCATGTGCGCCCCGCAGGTGCCAAGGCAAGTACCTCAACATGATCAACGGCTGCTACCCGCCCAGCGGCGTCATGCCAGACCCATGCGTGGAGCCCCTGCACTACTGGCTGCCCCGTGTGCTCGGTCCTGTGCCGCCACTCAGCATGCAGCAGCGCAGGGACTTTTGCGACTCCCTGGTCATACGCCAGGATGACGCATGGCTGCAGCTGATCCAGATGTCTTGAGGTGGCCACGGCTTGGCGGCGCAGCAATGCTGGTGTCGTGCGCCACAGTGTATGCTACTGCGCATCGCCTTGGCTACGCGATGTGTATGCGTACCCTGGGCATGCCTGCTTTGCCCTGTGTGTGTGTGTGCGCGCATGCAGCATGCCCGCCGTGGGTTGTCGGCTGAGGTGCTGGTCCGCATGTGGCGTGTGTGCCTGCGCAGTGTGGGTGTCTGCCTGTCGAGCTGTGCAGCCAGAGGCTGCTTTCCATTGTGGCTCATGCACAGCAGGGCGTGGAGTGGGGCCCGTAAGTGGGAGTGTGTGCATCCAGGTGCTTGATCAACCAACCATGGCAGGGGCCTGCTGTGCTTCTGTGTGTGTTGCCTTGTGTGTGCTTGGGCTGCTGCTACAGGAGAGGAGTTGCTAAGCAGTGCCCGGGGCCCCCTCCGGGTTCTGGGTGTGTCTGCTTGGCTCGTGAGGTCTGGGGCCGGCCCTTATGGGTGCGGGCTGTGCCGTGTGATGCGTTGCGTCACACCGTGGTCTGAGAATTGGCTGGGTGTGTCCTGTCGGGACGTGTCTGTTGCTAGGTGTCCTGTTGTTGGAAGCTCCGAAGGCCAAGTGCTGACCCGCCAGTCCTGGGTCCTGTTCGAATGGGGCGGTGCTGTGGTGTGACTGACGGCATGAGAGGTCTTGAGGTCTGATGTGCTGTGCTGTTGTCGGGGCTGCAGGGCAGCACAAAGTGGTGCTGTATCATGAGATTGAAGGGTGCTGAAGGCCCTCCGATCAGGGTGCTCTTGTATGACAGGTGTGTATTTGACGCATGCAGCATGTGGTTGTCCTGCATGGGGTACGGGGCCTTGCCTCCTCCCTGCCACCCTCCTGCTGTGTTTCCTCGGCGTGTTTGCTGCCTGCCTTGTGCAGCACGTTCAACACAGTGAAGGGGCCTCCTAGCGTGGCTGCTGCAGCTATGCACATGCCCTGTGCTGGCGCGATGCTGCGCAGTGTGTGAAGGATTCGAAGGGGCGCGCACCGGTCTCTGTGAGGTTGTGCAGGTGCGCCCTTTTGGGTGTTAGGAGGCAGGGTTAGTTTTCAGGCTGTCATGACCAAGCTATCGGGACCACTGCGTGTTCTTGCTGGCAAGGGCAGGGGTGTATGTCATGGGCCAGTGGACAACACTCCAGCTGGGCTTTGAACATGGCACAAGTGCATGCCGCATGCCTGGAGCTGTGTGTGACATAGGGTGTCTGGTTGGTGCCTGGTTGCCATGCATGGCTGCAGTTGGAAGCAGGAGCAGCAGCACCAGCAGACCATATGGCTGGCCGCTTGTGCGCCGTGCACCCTTGCAGCAGCTGCATCAGGGCCACACTCAACCCTGCAAACCTTTTTGTACGCGTGCTGGTGTCTGGTGCGGACAGCTGCGGCGCACCTTATGCAGCTTTAGCTCGACTTGCAGTGGCCTTCTTGCTCGCTAGTGTGCGGCTCTACACTCTTACTGTACTACGAGTTATGCTTCTGCTTTGCTTGTGCGGCATGCTACCTTGTGGGCTGAAGAAGCCTACTGTATCTTTGCACCTTGCGTGCAAGTGACCATAGCAGCTGTGTGCTGCTGGCAGCTTTTTGACCACTTCGCTTTTGCCTGAGATGCAGCAGCAGCAGCAGCAGCAACATGCAGCGGTGACATGGAAAGTTGCCTGTTCCTGACAAGGGGGCTGTTTTGTGTGTGCTGACTATGTTTGGTGTTGCGTTGCGCCCTCGCGTGCATGCTGGTTGCGGTGACGAGCTGTGCTGACGTTGATGTTCACTGCGACTCCTCCCTGGCACGTAGATTACCATATGCTGGACAGTGTGTAGGCGCAAGGGGCTTGTGTGGTATCCAATGCTCAGTATTGCTGTATGCGTATGCTAGGGTGGACAGGTGTAGTGCCATGGCAGTTGGCTGTATGCACGCCACGCCGCTGTGCTTGGGGTTGGTGAGTAGTGCCAACCCCTGCACCCTCGTGGCAGCATAAGTATGCGCTTGACCTCACTTACAACCCAGGCACTTGAAGCTGACCTCAGCCCTTACTGCGTCAGCACTAAGTGCGTCAGCCACGCACCCCGGTGTGTGTATGTGTGTGTGTTTCGGCGTGTGCTGTTGCATGCCTGTGTGTTTGCATGCTCTGAGTAGGTCTAGCGCCAACCCATCTCTTCAGGCATGCTCTCTGCATCAGCTCCACGTGTTCTGACATTGCCTACTTATGACTGCTTTAGCTATGTAGGTGTCAGTGCGCAGCAGCAGCTGCAGCAGCACTCGTTTCCATCCCATCCTGGTGGTGCTGCTTGTGCTCGTCCCGGTGAAGCGTTGCAGCAGCTTGACATTTATTTTGTGCACACTGCTCAACAGCCTGTGTGTTGCATGCGCTGCGCTGTTTGCGCTTTGTTGGGCAGCCAGGCTCTATTGCGCACCAGCCGTGTCTGCAGGTGGTGGGGGCCGTTGTGTCGGCGCCCACCTGCAAAGTTTAGCTGCCCACATCATCGCACTCGTGCGTGCAAGCTGGCAGCCTGTGGGCCTGCAGCACGATACTATGCTTAGCACTCACAGGGTCTGCAGTGCATGCTACATAAGGGCACGTCACAGTGCAGGCTCAGAAGCAGCAGAAGCAGCCGTGTTCCCGCCATGCATGAAGTGTTGAGGGCTTGTCAGCTGCAACATGCTGACCACAGCCACCATGTCCCCCAGTCAAAGCACAATGTCAGTCAACACAACACGAGCACTGCTTTTTGGGGTGTTGGCCATGAGCGGGTGTACACTGTGGTTTTTCATGACACCAGCTGTGGCTGCAGAGGTGGGGTGCTCTTGCTGTACCTGGCAGGACACCTTTGCGTCGTCTGTTTGGGCCAGAAAGCGGCGGCACAGTATGCAGTCCGCTGCTTACCCATTTATGATGCGTGACTCAAAAAAGGCTGCATGGCTGTGTCTTGGAGTGTGTGTGTTTTGTCCATGCAGTCCTCTATCTGACCCTTGATCACCGCATTTGCCTTGTTTTGGGGTGTGGCACGTGTGTGTTTGCCGGTGTGTTGCGTGTTGCGTCTTGTGGGGGTGGTGCGGTCTGTCATGTCAGTGGCTGCTGCTAGCAGCAGCAGCGGCAACATTTATTCTTTTCGTTCTCAGGCCTAGTCAGTCAATTCCCCTAGCAGCAGCATCGGCATGGTGGCTTGCGCAGCGGCCCATGCGCTTTGGCGTTGCATGAGCATGTAGTGCCCTGCTGTACTGCACTTACTGCAGCTGCCTATTGCTACAGCCCAACAGCACTGGTCTCTTCGCGACAGCCAGCCTAGTAGCTTGCGAGCGCAGCAGCAGGCCATCATGCACTGGGAGTGAGCGGGTGGTGCGTTCTGCGTATGCCGTGTGCGTGGCCGCAGCATTCTTTTGCATGCCTAGCCAGATGCAGCGATGCATCTCATACACGCAAACACACGTGCAACGCTTCGTCTGCGTGCTGCGCTGGCTCTGCTGTATTGCTGGCTTGTGCTGGCACTGCTGCAGCCGTGGCTCCCTGAGAAAGCATGCTCCCTGTGTGGTGACGCAGATCTGCAGTACATCACTGCAGTGCTTGCATTCGTGGGCCCCAGACACGGCCTCCCCATGGAGGGCCTCCCCTGGTGTGCAAAGTTGTGCACCCACTGTCAAAATGCGACTCGCATGTTGATAGACAAGCAGCATTCACTGGCAGGATACCTACACTCCATGGCTCTGCGTCGCACTGCCTTACTCCCTCTTGATCGCGCACCATATTTACTAGACCTGACTGCGGGCTTTGGCTGTGCTGTGGATGACTGAGGATTGAGGCGCGGGCATTGCTGCCCGCGCCCCTGCTGTTGCTGTGTGTTGACACCATGTGTGGCAACAGACATGGGTGGTTGGTGTCTGCAACATGCCCCCACATCTTCCCCGACCAGGTGCCGTTGTGATGTTGGCGCTGGTGGTACGTTGGTTGTGTGGTGTAGCACTTCGCAGCGGTCCCTTTGCTTTGTTGGGCATAGCCCATGTGCTGGTCATTGGTGGTATGTTTGACATGCTGGAGTGGATGTTGTGGCTTATGGCAGGTAGGCGGCTGGCTGGAGTGATCTCATGAGGGCAATGCCTGGACAGCAAGGCTGTTGTGAGCGGTGAAGCACTGCCTGTGCCTGTGCACTTGCAGTTATGAGATGCAGTCACACTCTGTGTGTGCCTGCTTGTGCGTGAGGAGTATATGCTCTAGGCAGGAGGGTTGCGGTCGTCGGTCACGGCTGTGTTACTGCCACTGTAACAAATGTCTTACAGACTTGGAGTTTCTTTACAGACTTGAAGTAGGTTGCTACATTGAGGAACACCTCTCACTTCCCAGCCATAGTGATAGTCAGGCTACTGGTACATGGCCATCACATTACATGGTACACGGCCAGGGCTGGCTTGAAACACCCCCTAGGGAGCCAATCAAGGCGCAATGAGGTGCCACGATTGGCTAGCCATCACACAGTCGCCCCTTGACAGCCAGACCCACTCCCAGAAGTACAGCCGTAGCAGTGGCTGCCGACACGCACACCCCGCCCAGTGACGTCATCTAGGGAGTCGAGGTCCCACACAGTCAGTGACTTCGGACCCTGCTGCTGCTGCTGCTGCTCCTGGTCAGTGCCGCTGCCGCTGCTGCTGGTGCCAGCCGCAGCTGCGTCAGCGGCAGCTGCGCTGCTGGGAGACATGCCCAACTGCAGCTGCTGGTTGAAGTCGCAGTCGTACAGCCTGCCGTCCCATGCCACGCTCAGGGTGTTTGTACACATCAGCTGTGGTACAGCGCCGGGGTTGAAGGACTGGACCTGTGTGCGACAGTGGGCACAGCAGCAACAGCACCCATCGCCCAACTCTGCTGCATCGGATTTGGCCAGTCAGTCACTCGGTTTCTCTCCTCTTCCTATTGTGCTTTCTTACGTAATCCCCAGCGTGCATCAGCTGGAACAAAGCAATCACGCGTGGAGGCAAAACAGGGCGCCGGGCTGCACTTATGCACTTGCCCAAAGCACACAGCTGAGTCAATGCCCAACGTGGATGCTTTGGCGCAGGTCAAGGGAACCATTCATGGCATTTGTTTCATACCGTACACCTGCGAGAGCCTCAGGGTGCGCAATCAACCCACCAGCAGCTGCATGTACTCTGAAAGCTTGTCGTTGCGCATCAGCCAGTCCGCGTAGCGCTTGATCGGCATGTTGTTGAGGCACAGCAGTGAGTTGAAATCGATGCCATACATCTGCGTGGGCACCAACGCACGAAGTGGCAGCGACAGCAGCAAAAAAGTTTATGAATGCACCCACCAGCACTGCATGTGGCAGAGCCATGCAGCTCATGCAGTACGCCAGCAGTGCATGGCATTGCAGTGCACACCGAGGGTGATTTGCGGCAACCTTCTTTGGCAGTGCTTCTGAATAGACACACAGGCCAGCACGTGCGCACATTGCGCCACCGCGTCCAGCATATGTACAACCCCGGCGTCATACCCACGTCATTGACCTCCTAACACCTGCCGCTGCACCTGTCACTGAGTTGAGATTTCCACCTCAGCATGTGGCGTCCGTTACCTGTGTGGGAGTGTGGGTCACACGCGGGTGTGATCATTCCACAACAGCCCAATGCCTTTCCACCCACTGCGTTTGCACCCA